>LBNU01025849.1:107134-315632 GCA_014162995.1 Artemisia annua
TTCGACAACTCTTCCAATTCAGAAGGAGCGAGCCGATAGGGTGCGCGAGCTATGGGTGCAGCGCCCGGCATCAACTCAATCTGGAACTCTACTTGTCTCGCAAGTGGGAGTCCTGGCAAGTCATCTGGAAACACATCCGGAAACTCTCTAACAACAGGCACATCCTCAATACTATTCTCTTTCCCATTCTTACTAGAAACTTGAGCCAAGAAAAGGTAACAACCTCTTTCGACTAACTTCGGTATCTTAGTACAAGAGATGACACTCAACCGGGAGTAATTTCCACGGTCGCCTCGATCTCCTTGTATACTCAACATCTCCTTTCCATACGGTACTCGCACAATCTTCTCATCGCATACTATATTCGCATGATATTTAGACAACCAATCCATGCCAATAATGACATCAAAACTTCCTAACGTGACCGGCAACATGTCAATATTAAAAGGGCGGTTAAGGAAGTTCAACGTACATCCTCGGATAATAGTGCCTATTCTCTCAATATTCCCATTGGCTAATTCTACATCATAGCCAGTTCCCAGAGGCATCGGGGTCTTTCCTATGAACGGCATAAATGTAATGGACACAAAACTTCTATCGGCACCCGTATCAAATAATATGGAAGCATAGCGGTTGTTAAGAAGGAACGTACCCGTGACAACGTTCGGATCTTCCTTGATCTCTTTTCCTACCGCGTACACCCTTGCTTGAGCCGCTTCCACTTGCATAGGCGGAGCTTCAATAGCATGCATCCCACGACTTCCTCCAGTTCCTTGGTGCCCTTGGTGATATCCCGTGTTTCCATTACCTCGATACCCTCGATTTCCTCCATTCTCGCCATTTCCAATTCTCTTCATCTCCTGACATTCATTCTTGAAGTGTCCTTTCTTACCACATCCAAAACAAGTAATATTCGCCTTCCAATCACTCTCAGGTGTGGCTTGTGCCATTGCCAGGGGTCGGGATCTACAATCCTTAGCATAGTGCCCCGGCTTCAAACACTTTGTGCATATCACACCACAAATTCCATTATGATAGCGGTTGCATTTCTTACACAACGGCTTATTCCCTCCAGTGTTCTTCTTCTCTCCATTGTTCATAGCATAAGCCTTAGCAGTCTCCTGACGCTTATTAGGCCTATCATTTCCTTTAGCATGGTCATTCCTCTTCCTCTTATCTTTCTTTTCTCTTTCAGCGTTCTCTAACACGATGGAATCCACCAGACTCTGCGTTAAGGACATAGCCTCTAGCTGTGTTGCAGGCCTTGCTGCAATCACATCATTCCTTACAGCTAGGGGTAACCCATCAGTGAAACGCTCAATCTTGAGTGCCTTAGTTTTGACCATTTCTGGGCATAGCAACGCCAACTCGCGATATCGACGATTGTAAGTCGCCATATCGTAACCTTTAGCCTTATGATTCCAGAACTCAATCTCCAATTTCTTAACCTCATTCCTGGGACAATAAGTCTTAACCAACAGCTCCTTAAATTGTTCCCAAGTCATAGCATACGCACTCTCATCTCCAACAGACTTACGATAATTGTTCCACCAAGTCAACGCTTCATCCTTAAACGTCTGCGCCCGCCCCCCCCCNCACCTACTGACGGTAAACACCGATTCAGTTTTCTCAATCCACCTCACTAGATACACAACTCCTTCTGTACCACAAAACTCACTAGGACCACACGTACGAAATTCCTTGTAGCTACAACCAGGAGTTCGGATAGGTCGAGGAATCTCATTGGTGTTGTTGGAATGGTTCGATTCTGCTAGCAACTCGGCAACACGCTGATTCACAAGCTGATTGATCATGTCCTGATCAACCGTAGGAGGGTTAGGCGGAAAGGGACCATTGTCGCCTTGAACTTCAACATGAGGGGTTTGAGCATTGTGATTGGTGGTGTCGTGCAAATCAGGAGTGGGAGTTTCAACATTTCGTTGAGGACGTCATCCTCTTCGAACAGGAGTAGCCACGGCAGGGCCAGTTCGAGTAGTTCGGACCGGGTTACATCGTGGAGCCATCAATCTGAATCACGATACAAATTACTATAAGATTCCCACAGCATATGCACAACGTCCGAAAGTAAAGCCAACAAGCAATGGATAGAACATCAATGGAACACCAATCAAAATTATGCTACGACCCATAGAATCAACACAATACGAATACGAAAAGGTACATCCATTCATATAGAAAAGTGGGTACATCGTTCAAGATACGACGAGATAACAGGTACAATGATCAACGATACGATAAGATAAATAAAACATGACGATACGAAAGCTAAACAACACATCTACTACAACCAATCATCTCTAGCCAAGACTCTGGCGTAACACACGGAGCTCATCATGGAGACTCTTAATCTCTCTCCACATCGAAGCTATCTCCACACCCTAGGAGTCCCGATCTCTCTTAAGGTCCATAACCTCTCTCTCAAGAACGGTAGCTCTCTCCCATAGCTTCCTATCTGCATCCCTCGCAGTAAGGAAACCTCTCTGAAGGCTATCCATATGCCCTCTAAACTCTGATAACTCTTCCCTCAACACTCTAAACCTACCCAACACAAAAGCCATATCATCTCGCAAATCATCAATAGTCTTAGCAGACTCATCTCCTATCTGCACAGCCAACTCCCTAATCCTAGTCCCATGTGCCAATAATCTCTCCCAAATACGGCCAATCACTCCATGCTCGGCCGCCTCAGACGACACAACCGACGGCACATCCGATCCAGGTGAGAGGGGTAGTACATCCATCTCAGCGGGTGGTGCAGGAACAAAGGGTAAGGGTGATAATGGTGGCGAATCTGGCTCATCGGAGTGGACAGAATGGGCTGGGCTCTGCGCCACTACAAGAGCATCATCAGGAACAACATCCTCCTCCTCCTCCTCGGGAGGGTCCATATCAACATCCTCATCCTCGGATGGATCACTCTCCTCCTCCTCAGAGTATGACTCACTACGTCTACGTCTCTGAGAGGGTGAACTAACGGGTGATGAAGTAGGTGATCGAGCACGTCGACACAAAAGGGAGGTAGGTGATGAAGATGAAAGAGAGTAAGTAGGAATCTGAATAGGTGATGGTGGAGGTCGTACCGACATGCGAGCTGTAGTGCGATAAGGAGATCGCAAAGTAGAAGCTCGTGCCAGCACCTGATGCAAGGTAAGCTGTCTCGAAGAGCTAGGATGATCAACAGATGGAGTAGGTAAAGTCTGTGGGCCATGACTCCAGGCCGATGATGAATCAATAGCAGAATGCTGAGCAATCACGTAAGGATCATCCACATACGGAAGAATCTGAGTCTGTGCTAGTCTCGGGGGACTAACAAGGATACTCTCAGCAACGTCAATACTAGTCGAAGGCATGTCTGTGACAACGGCGTAGGGATAGGTGTAAGAGTTTCAAAATGAATCAAACGCACATCTAGCGTAAATAAAAATATATACATACTACTAAAATCAATCTCGCTCAAAATACTATAGTCAAAAACCGCATTACTCTAATCAAGTATAAAATCTAACCCGCTTACTTATTAAATCATCAAGTTATCCAAAATCCAATACTCGCATAATATTTCAAAGCATATATCATACTCAATTCAACCTCAATCATATCGCAATACTTATTCATACTCATATTATTCAAAACTTATCTCAATAGAAGGACTTCGGCTTGGCAGCTTGGCAGGCGTTGGTCGAGGATCGATTTTTAAGAAAATGGTTATAGTTTAGGTTTATCATGTACCTAGTTCTCTATAACCTTGGCTCTGATACCAATCTGTAACACCCCCAAAAATCGTACAGCGGAAGACTTACAAGCTTTTGTGGTGTTACGGGGATTGGTACCATCACAAGTATAGATAACAAGATCATAGATAGAAAATAAAAGTAAACCAAATCAACAAAGTTAAAGTTTACATTCATTCCAAGATCTTAGGGTTCATAGGCCCAAATAGATAGCATAAAAGATAGGTCCAAATTTATTATCAGAGTGCATATCGATTTCCCTCAAACCAAACCAAGTCCAAAGCAAGCTTCACCAAAGTCCAAGCAAAAAGCTTTCATCAATTACCTGAGAAAAACATGCTTAAAAGTCAGCTTTCGCTGGTGAGTTCATAGAGTTTAATCATTCGAAATACTTACGGGACCTGAAGGATTTAGCGCTATGTGTATGACTAGGGCAGGCATAGACAATCATACTATACTTATCACAATTCCAATTCCATCACAATCATACTCATACTAGTTTACCACCTTTCTAGAAGGCGGAGGGTCAGGTGCGAGCGGGCCACATCTCGACGGTACACTAGCCGGGAACACTAACAGTAAGGAACCACCCATTACTGCCCCGAACTAGGCCGTAGTAGTGTATACTCCAAACCAGGGTTTCGCCCTAGTAGGTCAACATCTACTCGTCTATCCTAAACTAGTCCACACAATAGCAAAACAATTTATAGCAGGTCCAAGAAATGGGTAGCATGTTTTCTCCCCCAAGTTTAGAAATCATTCGAAAATAAATGCGAGTAAAAGTGGGGCTATAAACTCACCTCGAAATAGCAAGCAATCAATACACGAGTAAGCAAAGAAAATTCGGCTAAGACTTCACAGCAACTATTGACTCGGCACGACCTATTCAAGTATATATACTTTCGCTCAATACCACTTCTTAAAATAATTATACTCCCAATAATCCCAATGGGTTTCCTTTTACTTTCCAAATAATCCTTTCTTTCTTTGAAAACGCTTGTTATCGCTTGGTATCATTTTGGTATCCTTTGGTATCGAAGTGAGGATTCTAGAGACAAAGTCTCGACTCGTTGGCTATAAGCCAAATATACTATCCATAACAATCACATACGGCTCAAAACAAATAATAAGTCCACATAGCATATAACCACATATAACGCACATACTAAAACATATAGCACATAGTGGTCAAGGTCAAATGATATGCCTTCATAAAATAAATAAGTCGTCTCATGAAGGGTCGATGGCTTATCAAATCCGTCAACTTGATAAGTCCAACCATTCACGTATTACTTATGTATTCACCAAGTTATATCACGTACGTACAAGTCATAGGATGGACTTCTCGTCAATTTAGTTGTATAATATTACTATTGGGCCCTTATTGGACTCGTCAGCCCAATAAGTCCAACGATAATACTACACGACTTATTAACGTTAACTCAATCCGAAACTTTACTACAATGGGTCAAATCACATATTACTCGACAACGTCGGTTTGAAACTAGTTATATAATGTACTCGAATATTTAATAGTCCATGCCGAAAGAATTATTTGCTTTCGGGATCCGTTATGGTCCGTACGTCCAAATATTTCCTTTATCGTTTATGGTTCTTATTCGTTAGTTATGCTTTAATAAGGCGTCGATAAATATTAATTTCTAACGATTAATAGTTATCGTTGCGTTATTATTATTATTCGTTTATTACATCACTTAGGTATTATGTAAGTTAGTATATGTACATACATATATATGTGCTAGCAATTATATATATATACGTACACTTCCAAACTTACTTAATATTTAAGTTCGTTGAAATAAACGATTTCTAACGAATCATTACATATTCAAGTCCACGTGTCCGAGTCATGACCTCTCGTCCACATAACTACTCAAAGTCCAATGTCCAAATGAAATCGGCATCGTCAAAGTCAATCAAGACTAAAAAGTCAAGATGACCTCAACATGCACAAACAATAATCACACAAAATATATAAGTCCCGATGTCCAATAATACTCCAAACACCAATCAATTCGAGGTCGTCTACGACACTCGTTCTAATCCTATCTCCGTTCCACTAAAAGTATTCAACCTTATAACTCCGGAAATGCGATCCAAACACAAGGAAACAAACGTTAGTTACAAGTGAATATATATACACTTAGTCACGTATTTCACCAAAATAATACTCATAACCACAAAATACTCGTTTTCACATAAAACTATATTTTCCGTTACCAAATATACGTATTATACCCATTTACCTCAATGTTTCACATAATTCACGTAATACACATAAACATATACCACAAGCATACTAGTCACAATATTCCACATTTTACCAATGTTTTCCGACAACTTAACCATTTTACCACTTTCAAGTGTATATCCCGACACAATTCTACATATTACCATATTCGTCACAAATTCGCATAACGCGCCAAAACGAGCTACTAAATCATACACGTACCAAGTAAACAACCACAAAATGACCACAAGGACTAACCCGTGCCCACTAGGCCACGGCTACCTTGGGTAGCGAGCCAAAACCTTCGGCCTAGGGCCTTAGGTGCTCGACTTCACAACCAAACACTCCCTAAACTTACCAATCTTGTTCCAAACACTACCAAATCATTACCAAATCATGCTAGGAACATACTACAACAACCAATATCATCAAAATGGGTCAAAACACCAAAAACAAGGATGGGTCGTGGGTCAAACCCACGGTTTGACCATAAATCCGAATCCAAATCACTTCTAAACGATACCAAACTTGTTTCTCTTATGTTTTTATTAACCAAAACGTATTAAAACATCAAAACCCACTTAGTTTTACCCAAACTTTACAAGAATTCGTGGGTTTGACTTGTAACAAAGTCAAACCTTCAAGAAATACTTACCACTTTACCTTTTCTTCAAACCAAACAAGATTTCAACAACAAAAGTGATGAAAACAATGATAAACCCCACGAATTTAAATGGTTTTTAGGGTTTTGGGTCGTTTTGATGTATAAAAATTATATAGGGATGATGGGAAAATGATGGGGATTATGTTTTTGAGCTTGGATTATAAAAAAATGAAGTGTGTGTGTGTGTTTGGTGTGTGGCCGGCACAAGAGAGGAGAAGGGAAGAGGGTAGGGTTTGATTTTTTTTATAAAAATGAATAAAGAAGGGATAAGTGGTGATATCTTTGGGTTATTGGCAAAAATGGTCCCCTTAGTTATTAGTTTTTAGAGTTTAGTTGAACTAGGGAGCCCAAAACTTTTATTTTTTCTCAAACTTACCCCAAAACATATTTTTGAGTTTATAAGTCTAGCCGGTAGCCACCAAATTCGTTTTTAAGTACACACCACGTGTTTTACAATTAATTCCCCAATATATTTCCAAAAGTTCTTTTAAATGACGGACCCAATTAAAACATATTTTCACGACTCGGGTAAACTAAGTGAATTTTTATGTCAAAAGATTCTCAATCGTTACTTGTCCAAAAATACGTTTCATTAGGATTTCTAGTGCCAAAGTCAAATAGTGCCTAACGCGAAGTACTCAAACAGCCTAATCATTACTCAAAACGATAAACGTTTGATATATATTCAACTTTCCAATCCAAATTTCTCAAAGTTACTCAAAATCATTTTACTTCAATACTCGGGTTTATAAAAATAGTAATGCGGAAGTTTTTAAAAGACACCCAAATTTACCAGTTGTCACAAAAATGTTAAATTTCAAGTTTGTTGATTTTTGGACTAACTTTGCAAATTTTCTTGGCCGAAGGACTAAAACTGCCAAAGTTGCAAACTTTGGGTAAAAACTGTCAAAACTGGATTTTATGAAATAGAAATTGTTAATACTGAAACTTGGAGATGTAAAACGTAAATATTGATATTAATTGGACTAAAAATCTTAACGTTGGACTAACGATGCAAAGTTTAATCGTTAAGGTTAAAAATGTAATTTTGGTAAAACTTAAAAGATTTTCTGTAATATTATTTTATAAAAATAATATTAATGATTTACATTTAAATGTAAGAGTGTTTATGAAAACTTGACGAGTTTAACTTATATATATATAAATATATATTATGTAATTCGCAACTATAATAAATTTTTACCGATGACGATAATACGATATTCATTTTCCTTGAACTTTCAACATAACTTATTATCCATTTGAACCTTGACTTATTCTCAAACGAGGTCATTTCTATAACTGATCTTTCACTTCTTTTGAATCATTACAATAACCTTACGTTATACATAAAGGACAAGTTATATGGTATATAACTTTGTTCATGAACATTGAACATATTAACACACAAGCCACCTCTGCCACGAAAATCATTATGTCATATGACATTGTGTCAAATCACAATCCTCGGTAAATCGAACTTATCCCAAACTCCTAATAATTATTCAGGTTATCTCGTGAAGTCGTTTCACTCCTGATATTACTTATCCTCTGTCTGCCATTTCACTCAGGTGAGTCATAGCCCCTACTTTTACTTGTTTTTATAACCGTTTTATAAACATTTTGGGGGAGATACATGCTCAACTACTGTCTTTACTTTTACAAGTATTCGTTAACTGTTTACATATTACTGTGGGACCATAGCCCACCATTTTACACATTTTATATCTCATGGAGAGATAACTGCTATAAACATGATTACAAGTGACTTATCAACTGTATGCTATGCCTGACTGCTATTGCCTAAGTTTGCTTATTACCAAAAGTCCCTCGATCATGAACCTTAATCACTTGTAGGGTGAACGTAAATAGTTGTGGATAGATCTATTTGGGACTGACAATCCCCGTTTGGTTTGCTAGAGGAAAGCCACCGAACGCACTTTATTTTGATGACATAGGTTACTGGTAAATACCTATCTTGGGGGCATATTACTTTTCGTCATATTATTTATATGATTGGCTGTCAAATCGTTGCGTGTCATGAGGCTTAGGGCAATAGAACCGTGGTACTGTGGTCATGATACAGTACTACAATGACTGATGTTATGGGCGTATTATGACTTAGCCCATTGTTTTATCCAATGACGAACTTGAGTTCACTATATAGCAGAAAATCACTTTTACTTGACAAACGAACTATTTTGGTTTGGGCCAGTTAAGGCAAACCAACGAACTATTTTTTGGTTGAGCCAGTTAAGGCAAACCAACCAACTATTTTTGGGTTGAGCCAGTTAAGGCAAACCAGCGAACTATTTTTGGGTTGAGCCAGTTAAGGCAAACCAACGAACTATTTTTGGGATGAGCCAGTTAAGGCAAACCAACGAACTTTTTTTGGGTTGAGCCAGTTAAGGCAAACCAATAAACTATCTTTTGAATGACTTTGATTTTGATAATCAACTGTTTTTACTATAAATACTATGGATTTACTCACACTCTGATTTTGATAATAAATTTTTTATTATGACTATTATGGACTCACAAACTCTTTGATTTTGGAAATCAAATTCTTAACTTATAAACTCTATGAACTCACCAACTTTTGTGTTGACGCTTTTAGCATGTGTTTATCTCAGGTCCATAATGAGCAAAGATGGCACGGAGGAGCGCGGATTCTTATGAAGGCTATAAATTTTTACTATCATTCGAAAACTTATTTATTTAACTTTGAAAGCAACGGGACCTCATTTTGTAAAACTCTGGTATTTATAAAATTCGAATGATAAATGTTTTAAAATAACTAAATTGATAATCATTTTCTACTAATAAATTGTTGTGCTATGAAGTAACACCCAATCTAAATTCCGCTGCATGTTTTCAAAATTTGGGGGTGTTACACTTTCCCAAGCCTACGGTAATCTATTTGCTATGACAGGTAGTGAGAGATATTTTTCCATTTCCATTTATGATATATACATTTATAATACCCGAGAGATGAGAGTATCTAAACACTAAATGTGAGGTGCTAGTGTATAATTTCCGTGCTTATTTTGATTAAGGTAGAACGATCACTTGTTGTAATTACTTTTATACTAATGTTAAATTACCCCTAACTTTTATTTTGATTGGTATAAAAGCTCATTTGCTTGAGGACAAGCAAATCTCAAGTGTAAGGGTATTTGATAAGGAAATATTTGTTACGCTTTTAGGGGGTCATTTAAGCCCTAAATCGTGATATTATGATCAAATATTACCTCAAATTGTTCCTTTTGTCATTTTAGGTACTTTGGACGAGAATTCTGGAAAATGGAGCATTTTAGACGTTTTTTAAGTTAAAAGTGAAGAAAACGAAAAAGTCAAGAAACCATGCTAGAAATTGTACCTGACGGCGTCAGGAGTCACAAGGTGACGCCGTCACTTGATGAATCAAGAGGTGGATGATTATTTACACTTGACGCGCCAGAGTAGGATTTGAAGAATATAACGTGACGGCGTCACGTTATAAATCGTGTAGGCCGTCACGTTTTATTACAAAGAGAGACGGCCCAGAAGACTACCAAGGGGGACGGCGAGATGACGACGTCACGGTCCAAAAGCTGACGCCGTCACCTTTGTAAATCTATATATAGTTTTGGATTTTTCATTAATTGGTGTGAAAATTTTGTGCAACAAACCCTAGCTGAATTTTACAGCTTTTGTAAGGGTTTCAAACCCTTATTTCATCCATGTTTAATTGAAGATAAGTTTACCTTTTAATCATTCAATATGTCTATGTGTTGTTTGATTATCTCTTATGCTTGTCTTTCTTTTAACATGCTAGCTTAGGTTTTTTTAGTGTTTGCTTAGATCTAATGAAACCTAACTATTAATTATTGATTGTTGGTTTGTTTAATGGTATTGGGTGATTGATTTCGCGTTAGGCTCTAGAAAACTGGCCAATATCTTATATGGTAATGTGCTTGAACGTCTTGGGAAACGTTTCTTGGTTGTGTACACCAATGTCATTGGTTGTTTTTAATGCATAAGTGGCTATTAAGGATGCCATGATAGGATACTAAACGTGTCGTCATAGGAAGAGATAGAAGCTTATAGAGTTGGGGAAGGACGTACACGCCCCCACAACTGGTATTAAGGAAAACAACCCTTCATCCAAAAAATTATAACAAACCAATTAATTAATAAGAGATAGCTAGGGAGTAGTGAAATCTAAGTAAACACATTTTCTCACTATAAGAAGTTCACCGACTTACTTTTCTGTTTATTTTATTTTATTTGCATTATTAGTTATTTGGGTTAGTTGACTAGAAACTAATTCCGCCCACTCTTCCAATACCCGAGATTTTTACTTTGCTTTTATAAAATATAAAAATACAAAAAGAATCATCCCTCACCTTTAGGCCTAGTTTATATAGCTTTCAATCCTAACGACACTATTCCCCTAGAGAACGATCAATCCCCCGGTACTTTCCACTCACTATACTACATCGGTCAGCTACACTGCCTGGTGGGGATTGCACGCTTCTCAAGGTCCCTTGAGAAGTAAAACCTTTTGCAAGGTTGCAAAACCACGCATCAGAAACCTTTCTTGGTTTACCAGTAGTACCTATAGGCATTCTTAAAAAAATGATAACTTAATAATTGTCTGGTCAACCTATTAGACTAATACCTTTAAATATACGTATCATATCTGTTGACATAAATAATGCATAAAAACGTTATTTATATTTTTTGATATCTCTACGTTTTGACGATCACAAAATGTAAAATCATTAAACGTAAGATTACTACGTAAACAAGTATTAAGCTAGTTTATATCATTTTATCCAACTTAATCACTTAAGGTATGAATAAACAAGTGCTTAATACATCTCATGATCAAAGGGGTATTTAATTAATTATTACAAAGTTTATTTAATAATATAAACATATTATATATTTTTGAAAAACCCTTTTGGTAATAAAAGAAAATGTTTAAATCATACTAAATATATGAATTCAAATTTTTAACCAAAATCAGTTAGTTTTTCACCAAATAAACTTTCCCCACTAAAAAACAAAGTTTCTGGCTGTTACAGCTGGGCGGCCCCCTTAATTATATGGGGCGGCCCCCTTAATTTTAAGGGGGCCGGCCACGAATTAAGGGGACCGGCCACGCTCCCCTATCAGAAACTGTCATAATTTTCTCCTATAAATACCACCTTAAATCTGGTATTTTTCTTACCTCTTGAACAGAAATTTTCAGATCAAATCTCTCTTAAACATCTTCTAAAACCCTTGATCATTGATATTAATCCTTGTTTCAAGGATCCAATCCCTCATCACCATCCTCATCCAAAGATGCAAGAGAAGAATACTCCTTCAACCTCAAGTTTAAAGAAGTATTGTAATTTGTTGTGTATATTGTATAGCATTTTGTGAATAGTGTTGTGTTTATAGTAAGTAGCTAGGAACAGTGTGAATAGAAGTGGGTAGAGAAGAAGATTAAGGTAGTGAAGTAGTGAAGTGGTGTGTAGTAGTGAAGAAAGTTGAGTGTGGTACGTAGTGAAGAAGTAGTGATAAGTTGGTGTGAGTTGAGATTGTTATAGCAGGATTAGGACCCGACATTTACTTAGTGTCGTAATGGTGTAGAGCCAAAAGGTGAAGGTTTCCTTCCGCCATAAGGGAGCTTGTTGACATAGTGAAGAAAAACTCCCGAGTTGGGTGTCGGGGAGTGGAGTAGGACGAAGAGGAGATTCGTAGCCGAACCACTATAAATCCTTTGTCTCACGGTGCCATCCTTCCATCTCTATCTTTTTACTTGCTTACTTACATACTTGTCATATTATATACTTGTTGATATCATTTTTTATAATTGTGCAAGTCTTTTGGTATCATATAAAGTTCGGATTGGTGTTTTCATAAACAAACTTTTTGTAAATTAAAAAGACGTAAAACTATTCAACCCCCCCTTCTAGTCTTCCACAATATCAGTTGAAATGTACAATATCAAATACTTTTCATACCTTTATCAGCTCCCGTATTAGACCCATCCATTTTACTCCTTCTTTCCCATGCATTAGCCACAAAGTCATCACCTGACTCATCAATTTCAGCTGCTACATTTAAAAAAAATGTTATATTTCTAAAATATGCATTTAAAAAAAATGAATCGCTTCGGAAGACATACAATAACTATTATAGTTCTATAAACATGTTATACCTCTAATATTTGCATTTTCAGCAGCTTGTTTTTTATCAACTTTTCATCGTTGTAGCACCTTATTCCATTTGCTCGCCAACCGTTTACCTGATGCTACATATATTTTGATTTCATAAATATACTTTAATGCTATGATTATCAACACTAATTTATATATAACTTCAAAAACCATTTTACCTTTTTCATTTTGTTTCTTTTTTGATTTCAAAACTAGTGACGACAATTTCCCCTTCCGTGCCACCCGTTCACCATCTGATACATGCATTACTTACAAATTATATTCATTACACTTTAATATTTAATTAACTAAACATTACATACAAGATGTCATTTAATTGTTTCACCTTTTTTATTCTTTCTTTAACTAATGCATCCAATTTCGCCTTCCGCAGTACGCGATCATCTGATAAATTCAGCATTCATATACAATCATTCCTCACTAACTACACATGAATCATGTATTAACTTTGAAGCTATACTGATTCATAATGAAAATATAAAAAAGAAATACCTATACACGTATATGCTTTATCAACATCCATTTTATCAGTCTCAATATCGACATCCACATTATCCGCCTTTTCTTCAGCTTCTTTTTCCAACTTACCATCCGCAGCACCTGCACTACTTGTTGAATTACCTACATCTATATTTACCGCATTCGTGTCTTGTCCACCATCAACATGTCCAGCTGGTTCATCAATTATAAATTCTGCTAGCAGATATTCGCATTTCAGTCAGTATACTACATATACTAATTTGCATGATTTTACTATTGTACCACACATTAATCTCCCACACCATCTCCAAATTACAATACCCCTTCTTTTACTATTGTACCACACATTGTACCACACATTGTTCCAATTACAAAACTCCTTCTCGGGGAATAGTGTTCGTTAGGATTGAAACTAATCTAACTAGGTCTAGAGGTGAGGGATGATTCTTTTTGTATTTTTATGTTTTTAGGAAAGCAAGTAAATATCTCGGGTATTGGAAGAGTGGGCGGAATTAGTTGCTAGTCAACTAACCCAAATAACTACAAATGCAATAAAAATAAATAAACAAGAAAGTAAATATGAGAACTTCTAATATGAGGAAAAGCGTGTTTACTTAGATTTCATTACTCCCTAGTTATCTTTTATTGATTAATTGGTTTGTCACAATTGCATGGGTGAAGGGTTGCATTCCTTAATACCATTCGTGGGGCCGTGTAAGATCTTCCCCAACTCAATAAGCTTATATCTCTTCCTATGACGACACGTTTAGTATCCTATCATGGCCTCATTAATAGTTACTTATGAATTTAATACAACCAATAAAACCGTAGTACACATCCGATTACGTTTCTTAAGACGTTCAAGCAAGTTACCATATAGGAGATTAGCCAGTTTTCTTAAGCCTAACGCTAAAATCAATCACCCACAACAATTAATGACAAACCAACAACCAATAATCAATAACTAGGTTTCATTAGATCTAAGCAAACACAAGTAAATCTAAGCTAGCATGTTAAAAGAAAGAAAAGCATACGATATAATCAAACAACACATAGACATATTGAATGATTAAAGGATAACTTATCTTAATTGAACATGGAAGAAAAGCTGGTTTGAAACCCTAAAAATGCTGTAAATGTTGACTAGGGTTTGTACCACAAGTTCCCTACCAAAAGTCCTCCTCTAATGAATGAAAAATCGAAAAGTATATATAGAATTACAAAGGTGACAGCGTCCCCTTTTAATGGCTGACGCCGTCATCTCGCCGTGTCTAGGGTTTCTTGTCGTCCAATCCATCTTCTTGACGCCGTCTCCTTGTAAAGTTTCTGGGCCATCACGCTTTAGAGAATACACATGACGACCTACTTCTGGTATAGAGTGACGCCGTCACATGTTATGCACAAAAATTCTTCTGGCGCGTCAAGTGTAAACGTGATATCCACCTCTTGTCTTAATGAGTGACACCGTCCCTTTAGAATAGGTGGCGCCGTCAGGTACAATTTCCAGCTTGGATTCTTGACCTTGTCGTTTTCTTCACTTTTTGCTCCAAAAACGTCCAAAATGCTTTGTTTTCTAGAATTCTTCTCAAAAGTACCTAAAATGACAAAAGGAACGATTTGAGGTAATATTTAATCATATTACCACGACTTAGGGCTTAAATGACCCCTTAAAAGCGTAACAAATTTCTCCTTATCAAATACCCTTACACTTGGGATTTGCTTGTCCTCAAGAAAATGAGCTTTTATTCTAATCAAAATACAAGTTAGGGGTCATTTAACATTAATATAAAAGTAATTACAACAAATGATTGTTCCACCTTAATCAAAAAAAGCACGGAAATTATACACTAGCACCTCACAAATAGTGTTTGGATACTCTCATCTCTCGGGTGTTATAAACCTATCTATAACTAATGGAAATGGAAAAATATCACTCACTACCTATCATAGCAAATAGATTACCATAGGCTTGGGAAAGGATCGAAAACCTCCTCCACTTGGCGTAAGCACCTAGGAAACTATCAAAGAGGTCTTTTCAAGGGTTATAACGTTAGGTGTAGGGATATGGAAAACACGGTTTGCTGGATAAAGGGATATTTTACTGGTGGCAAGTCTATTATCTTGGTCAATTACATGTACAATGCGGCGTTGCTAAGCCAAGACTCGACTCAACTTGAGCTAACTATGAAATAACAGAAACTTAAAATAAATATAAAAGGAAACGGGATGGTAGTCCGTATGTTTTTTCTTTTTCTTTTTCTAATTTTTTTTCGTTTTTCTTGATTTTATCGATTTTTTTTCTTTTATTTTTATTTTTTTATTTTTTTTGCATACATTCTTGCCCTACTATCCAAAATAATACATCATAGGGGAATTGCATTCCCCTTACACTTGAACTTTTACATGAATCAAAAATAAAGACTCGAATTAAGATAATCAAAACACTTGGAGTACTTTAAAACATTTGTGCACATATGGGGGTAATAATTGATGTTCTTCCCCATTACTCCATAACAATAGTACTTTACCCATGAGTCCCAATCGTCCCAATACAATATGTACAAGATATGACTCGACTTAGCAACCATGTAATTAATTAGACAATTAACAAAATGTTTAAACAAATGTTGTAACAATAATGCACTAAAGATGAGTGCATACAAGGAAGGCTAAGCCGATTTGGGTGTACATTTGGGAGTGGATTGTAAACAAATTCTTCCTTTAAGTAAAATGCTTAAAGTTAGAAACGAAAAAGATAGGCTCTGAGGGGTGTACTAGGGGTATCGTGTACTAAAAATGAGTACATCGCTAGGGTGTGGGAAAATTACTTAACCAATGAAGTCAATGTAATTATATAAAAACATGCTTAAAAACATGGGTTATCCTAATGCCTCTTATCATGTAGTAATCCAACTACACGAATGTAGTCTCACTTGTGGTCTTGGAATGAATCACTAACACAAGTTCTAGAATCTAAATACTACCGGTACACTCATAAGCACTAAGGCTTTTCCTAACAAATCTAGGGGCGAATCTCACATATTTGGGGTGGAAATTTTTGAGTGGTACGGTTTTTTTGTTTGCTAGTCATATAATTCCTATCCATGAGACGCTTATTAAGACTAAAGTTTCACTCCTATATGTTGCAAAAAAGAAATTTAAATTTGGTGCTAAAATTACCCTAACAAGTGTTTCTCTTAGCTTTATTACACATCTACTATTAAACAAGAAAAAAATCAAGTGCAATTGTAATCTCTAAGGAATCTTCATTTACCCCCTTACACTTTAGCCGAACATTGTCCCCAATGTTCAATTAAAAGATGTAAAAGTAAAGAAAATGAAAGAATGAAACAAATACTCCCCTAATTCGTTCGGTGTGGATGATGTAATAACATGGTTAAATCCTCCTCCAAGAAAGTGTGGAAACTCCAAGATTGAAGCAGCGCCAAAAGCTTGATTCTCCATGTACATCTTCTTGTCCAATATAACCTGTTAATTAGCTGAGAAAACAAACAAGAAAACCAAGCGTAAAATTGGCGGTAAATTCTATATAAAATTAAATCCTAGAATGCAAGTAAAGATATAATGCTTGTAGAATGAATGTTTGCAGATTCCTAGAGTGTATAAAATACAGATTTTACGAAACTTTACAATTCTGGCTGAAAAACAAAACCTGCAAAACTTTCCAGAAAATAATACCTGACATCATCAGATGATGCCTGACGCCGTCAGAATTGATCTGATAGAATTTTTTATACTTTGTTTCCGGAAAATTTCTAGAAAAACCTATGTTCTAATTCCTGGAATCCTGCAAAACAATCATTATGACTCGATACAAGCATTTGACTCAAACAAATACTAATATGCATGTTTATATCTCATTGTTATCGTTCATGTTCAATCCGTTCTTTTAAACAAATTTGGATTTTCCTTACACTTATCTTTTGAAAAATACCTTTATATGTAGTTAAGACGAGGTTAAAAACAAAATAAAGCATTTTCACAATTTGTTTGATACATGAACCATAAACAATATAAATAAAACATGCATACGGAAGCAAATAAAAATAAATAAACAAACAATCAAACAAATAAAGCTTGGGTTGCCTCCCAAGAAGCGCTTTTCTTTATTAACGAGTCTTGTAGTTAGACTCAAAGTCACTCTCTATCCTATGTAAGTGAGTTCCTCTTCGAGGACAACTTTAGGATTGAACTTAGTTTGAAGCTTTCTATCGGTACATTCAGTACGGTATTACCTTTCAAACTTCTCTCCATCCGGGTCATATAATGTCATTTTTATGTGCCATGACCCATTTCCTTCCTTAGGTGGTTTGTTCCAATTCCATTTGTGTTCATCATTCTCACTTTTCCACCTATTCATTCCTAGGTTAATTGACAAAACCCCTATAAAGTCAATCATCTTTCTAAAAACTAGAGAATCTTCAAATGGGTCCAATTCAGTGTCCCTAGCTAAGAGTTGTTCTACCGTATGTGTTCGGTTTACAAATTCCTCTTCTAGGTAGAATGAGCGTTGGGGTCCTATGAAATCTCTATTAACCCAAGGTCCGTGTCTAGATTGTCTCCTATTTATATCTACCCAATGAGTTGTTGGTCCGTCCTCATTATCGTGGCTGTGCTTCTTAACATTGTAGACCGACCAAGTTTCTCCTTCTCCTACCGCTATCTTAGACTCCTTACAATCAATCATAGCACTAGCGGTTGCTAAAAATCCTCTTCCTACTAACAAAGGGCATGTAGTATCACTAACCATGTCTAGGACATGAAAGTCCGCTAAAACAGTTAATCTTCCTACGTGAACTACTACATCTTTAATCATTCCAACCAGGTGAGCTATGTTTCCATCCACTAGACCAATTATTACTTCCGTCTCCTCTAACTTTCCTAGCTTAAGAGTGGTGTAAAGAGACAAAGGAATCAAGTTAAGGCTTGATCCAAGATCGGCTATTGTATCGATAGCTTTAGAGTTCCCTATCTTACAAGGTAAAACAAATATGCTCGGATCATCTAATTTCTTAGGTAACTTGTTTTGAACGAAAGCAGTCCATTTTTACCCAACTTAAGTTTCTCCTCATACTTTTCTAAAAGGGCATTGTAGTAGGGAGCACGAGCTAAGACATCAATGACGGGGCGCTCAAGGTGAAGTTCCTTGAATTCATCTTCAAGGTCTTGTGTAGGAGGTGTTTCAACTATATTATTGACCGATTTAGTGTTAGACATCTTACTTATGCGGTCTTTTTGAAGAATTTGGGTTTGCTTGAAACACGTGCTCATGGCGTTGACCGAATAGTATTGTGGACAAGAACTAGGGGATGAAACTGATGAGATGGCGTTAACGTTTAGTTTCAGGTTCTTGACCGTGTCGCTAGGGAGTGCTCCCATTTCTCAGTCATTGAGAACTTTTAACAAGGTGTCAATCTTATTTGTCATCTCGCTTTGTTTTTGTTTGAAATCGGCTTCGAACTTAGCTATACAAGCTTCTTGAGATGCCATAAATTTGGACATCAATCCTTCAAAATTGTTGGTACTACCATAGTTATTGGAAGGATTGTTGTTGAAAGTACTGTTTGAGGATGAACCGTTTGATTGAAAACGATTAGGTGGATTGGAAGAGTTGTTTTGGGGCGTGTTTCGGTTTTGTTTCCACCTAAAGTTTGAGTGATTTTTCCAAGATGGGTTGTATGAATCACCGTAAGGGTTTGGCTCGAGTTTGAAAGTGTACCACTTGTCTCCCGCTCCGTCGGTACGCGATGATGCGTAGTCCGCAATAGCTTTTTCTGGGAGTTCCATGCAATCACGAGTGTCATGGGGACCACTACAATACAAACATGAAGAAGTGATTTTGTTCACTTGGCTTGAAGGTTTAGGAGCTTCGTAGGATTTCATGAGAAACTTGACTTGGTCTTCAAGTTCAATGATCCTACGGTCGGGAGTGCTTGAATTGTTNGAATCACCGTAAGGGTTTGGCTCGAGTTTGAAAGTGTACCACTTGTCTCCCGCTCCGTCGGTACGCGATGATGCGTAGTCCGCAATAGCTTTTTCTGGGAGTTCCATGCAATCACGAGTGTCATGGGGACCACTACAATACAAACATGAAGAAGTGATTTTGTTCACTTGGCTTGAAGGTTTAGGAGCTTCGTAGGATTTCATGAGAAACTTGACTTGGTCTTCAAGTTCAATGATCCTACGGTCGGGAGTGCTTGAATTGTTCGAAGTCAAAGATATTGCCTTGACCGTTTTGTTCAAATCACGGGGATCATTCCAACTTTCGTTGTCATAGAGAGCAAGATCTTCTATGAGTTCCCATGATTCTTCCGCACTTCGATCACGTAGCTTACCACCGGCCGCTTGGTCAATGGTTTGCCTCGTGGAAAGATTGATATGGTCATAGAAGATTTGGACTTGGAGCCAAAGATCTATGCCATGATGAGGGACTTTTTGAAGTAAGTCCTTGAAACGAGTCCATGCTTTGTAAAGAGTTTTGCCTTGACGTTGTTGGAACATCAAGATGTCATTCCTTAACTTTGTGGTTCTTCCCGGTGGGAAAAATTGAGCAAGGAAACGAGAGGTGAGATCATCCCAAGTGGTGATGGATCCCGCGGTTAAACGCTCAAGCCATTGACTAGCTTGATCACGTAGAGACAATTGGAAGAGACGCAATCGGGTCGTCTCTCGAGTTTCAACATCACGGTCTATGGAATCTACAATTTTGAGGAAATCCTTGAGATGTTGGTTTGGATCTTCGGAACGAAGTCCATGGAATGCACATCCGCTTTGCACCAACCGGATGGTGTCAGATCGCAAGGGAGACACATTGGCTCCTTGAGTGAGCTCAATGGTGTTTCGATAGCCTTGGTGGCTAGGACTGGAGTATTCTCCTAAAGTGCGTGCCTTAGGAGGTTGGTTTGGTTGTGGTGGGTTTTGTTGTGGTGGGTTGGCGGGATCAAAGATATTACCACCTTCCATGATGGCGGATGGTAATGGTTACGAACAAAGAAACGAAGAAAAAAGATAGACTAAAGAAAACCTATAAAAATAAAATAAAACTCTCACTAGAAAGGAATCTAGTGAGTAGACCTAATAAAAAGAAATTTCAACCTAAGCAATAACTATTCCCAGAAAGCGGCGCCAAAAACTTGATGCGTGGATTGCGGTCTACGCAAAAGGTTTTACTTCTCAAGGGATCTTGAGAAGCTTGCAATCCCCACCAGGCAGTGTACCTGACAGATGTAGTATAGTGAACGGCAAGTACCGGGGGATTGATCGTTCTCTCGGGGAATAGTGTTCGTTAGGATTGAAACTAATCTAACTAGGTCTATAGGTGAGGGATGATTCTTTTTGTATTTTTATGTTTTTAGGAAAGCAAGTAAATATCTCGGGTATTGGAAGAGTGGGCGGAATTAGTTGCTAGTCAAATAACCCAAATAACTACAAATGCAATAAAAATAAATAAACAAGAAAGTAAATATGAGAACTTCTAATATGAGGAAAAGCGTGTTTACTTAGATTTCATTACTCCCTAGTTATCTTTTATTGATTAATTGGTTTGTCACAATTGCATGGGTGAAGGGTTACATTCCTTAATACCATTCGTGGGGCCGTGTAAGATCTTCCCCAACTCTATAAGCTTCTATCTCTTCCTATGACGACACGTTTAGTATCCTATCATGGCCTCGTTAATAGTTACTTATGCATTTAATACAACCAATAAAACCGTAGTACACATCCGATTACGTTTCTTAAGACGTTCAAGCAAGTTACCGTAAAGGAGATTAGCCAGTTTTCTTAAGCCTAACGCTAAAATCAATCTCCCACAACAATTAATGACAAACCAACAACCAACAATCAATAACTAGGTTTCATTAGATATAAGCAAACACAAGTAAATCTAAGCTAGCATGTTGTAAGAAAGAAAAGCATACGATATAATCAAACAACACATAGACATATTGAATGATTAAAGGATAACTTATCTTTAATTGATTTGGAAGAAAAGAGGGTTTAAACCCTAAAAATGCTGTAAAAGTCAACTAGGGTTTGTACCACACGTTCTCTACCAAAAGTCCTCCTCTAATGAATGAAAAATCGAAAAGTATATATAAAATTACAAAGGTGACGGCGTCCCCTTTTAATGGCTGATGCCATGTCTAGGGTTTCTTGTCGTCCAATCTATCTTCTTGACGCCGTCTCCTTGTAAAGTTTCTGGGCCGTCACGCTTTAGAGAATACACGTGACGGCCTACTTCTGGTATAGAGTGACGCCGTCACATGTTATGCACAACAATTTTTCTGGCACGTCAAGTGTAAACGTGATATCCACCTCTTGTCTTAATGAGTGACACCGTCAGGTACAATTTCCAGATTGGATTCTTGACTTTGTCGTTTTCTTCACTTTTTGCTCCAAAAACGTCAAAAATGCTTTGTTTTCCAGAATTCTTCTCAAAAGTACCTAAAATTACAAAAGGAACGATTTGAGGTAATATTTAATCATATTATCATGACTTAGGGCTTAAATGACCCCTTAAAAGCGTAACAAATTTCTCCTTATCAGTCACATAACCAATACCAAAATCCCTAATTTCATTATTGTATCGGTCAAACGCCAAAATCCGTAAATTATTGACTGTGTCACACCGTTTATACCACAATCCCTAATTTCATTATTGTATCACACAAAAGACTAAAGTCATAAAATACATAATGTATCACATTAATACCTAATCAAAGCCCTAAAATTCCTTCAATCTCACACATATACGTAAATCCCTAATTTTTATAAATGTATCGCACATATACTTACATCCATGATTGTTTTACTGTATTATACAAATTAACATAATAATAATAATAATAATAATAATAATAATAATAATAATAATAATAATAATAATAATAATAATAATAATAATAATAATAATAATAATAATAATAATAATAATAATAATAAAATCCAGTTTTTCAAATCTGTATCAGCCAAACAAAAAAACCTCCAGTTTTTCAAAGCTGTATCAGCCAAGCAAAAAAAACCCCCAATTTTTCAATCCCTAATTTTTTAGTTGCTACATTAGATTAAAAAAAACCAAATCTTTCAATCCCTGATTTTTTAATTGCTGTATCAGTCAAACAAAAACACAACATAAATTTTCAAGCCCTAATTTATTAGTTGCTATAGGACTGAAATTCGATTAATTTATACCTTCTCCTACATTATTCCATTCTGGTGTTGTTAGGTCTTAACTTCATCCTCATCATTCCCCTGATTCTTCCTTTTTCTGTTAGACAAACGGCCACTTCTTCAGACTACATAAAAATCAACAATAACAGCAATGTGTCACTTACAAAATTAACAATATCTAAATACAAATCAAACACAAACAACAATGTGTCACTTACCAAACATCATCTCAAAAGATTAACTACTTTTTGTTATAGGTATTTTGAAAAGAACCACCTATAGTTGCTAATATTATATGCAGCGTACGAACCCTAATTTTATATACAATTTGGGGATGATATTTTGGAGAATGAATCACGAGATAGATTAATTTTAAACTTGATACATATTGCCCTTGTTTTTCTATTTAATTACAAATGAGCCACTCATCAATTATATTTCATCTTGATATAAAAAACTTGATCCAACGGTCCACAACTGTACATATTATATCCCACTTTAAATTGTATACCACAATAACGCCCCCTATATATATATATATATATACTGATAAATAATATATATATATATATATATATATATATATATATATATATATATTAAGCCAGCATGAATAAATAGACACAGCGTGTGGGTGGTTTCCAATACTCGTGCAGACATAAAAAATGGGAGGCGATTTGCACACTCCACTTTTTTATTTGCACACTCTTTGTACAAATAATCAAAGCATGATCCAAATATTGTACAACTGTCTGATGCACAGATTGGAGTGTCCCAATCAAAAATAAAAGTGTGCAAATCAATGCCCATAAAAAATAGAGTGGGCGTGTTGAAATTATTAGATGGTAGATTAGAAGGCCCAAGCTCGATATGTGAGGTTGGGTCCATTAGGATTTCTATTGTATTGTCTTTATATAATGCATCAATAAAACGTATCTCCTATGGATATTAGATGATAGATTAGAAGGCCCAAGCCCGGTATGTCGGGTTAAGTCCATTAGGGTTTCTATTGTTTTGTCTTTATATTATGTGTCAGTAAAACATATCTTCTATGGAGTTTTTCACCATCAAGAGAAATAAATATGGTGGACGTGTTGAATGGATGAGAGAGGGTAGAGTTTCATTACAAACCATTCGAGCTATGATTACATCGGAAATAATCTGGCAAAAAGAGGATTATTTGGGGCGGGCTTGATGAAAAAAATGATGAGATATGGAAGTAAATATTCTTGCATTTATTGCTACTTCACTGTTCATTTTATTTCCTACTGCTTTTCTATTTATAATTTACGTAAAAACAATAAGTCATTTGAAAATATTGGTTTAGGCTCTTCATTAGTGGATAAAAGATGCTTCCTATTTGCAATTGTAAACATGGGTATGTTATAATTTTCTTTGTAACTGGGGTTAGTTTCACATTTTGGTCTTACATTGTTATAAAGATTGTGCATTTTTAACCATCAACTTACATAATGTATTTATACTATGTATTTAACATTTTAATTTTATGTATTTAATAACTTTACACGAAAATTTAAAATTTATATCATCTTTAATTTAAAATCAAGTTTTCAATAAAAAGAAAAATGCAAAGCTTTAACTAAAATAAGTCTAATAGCATGAAAGTATTTTTTTTATATGTAAAAAAATAACAATATAATATCATATTAAACAACTTGTGCAAAAACGACAATGAGACGGGGCGGTAATCCCCATTCTCAAACCCGATTACCAAAGTCCACCTACACCTACCCTGATTCTCATCAGGGGTCTAATCGAGGCGCCCATTGGGGTGCGATGCTCCCCTAAATTCTCCCGTAACCTGATTAGCGTGCCTCGCCCTAGCCTAATTAGTTTGGGTTTCAGGTTCCCTTGTTGAGCTCAGGTATTTTTGCCATCCCTAGTTGTGTGGCATATTTGAATAAGTTTAAAAACACCACATAACTAGCTAGGGATGGCAAAATACCCGAGCTCGACGAGGAAACCTGAAAGCCAAACTAATCGGGGAGGGTGGGGCACGCTAATCGGGTTACGGGAAGGTTTGGGGGAGCATCACACCCCAAAAGGGCACACCCATTAGATCGCTTATGGGAATTGGTGCGACTGTTGGGATGACTTTGTTAATCGGGTTTGAGGATGGGGATAGCCGCCGCGCCCAAACCCGCCTCATGCCTTTCATAAATTTGCAATTTTTTCAATTTAATGAAAACTTAATTTTAAATTAAAGAGGATCTAAATATTAAAGGTGCATTTAAAGTCTTTGAATACATAAAACTAAAATATTAAATACATGATATAAATACATTATATAAGTTGTGGCAAATGGCACAAAAATGTATCAAACTTAGGGTCTATTTCCAATCAAGTTACTTTTTTTTTCTTGCATAAAAAGGTTGCCAAATTTTTTTTTGGCGGATTTAGGCTTTTTACTAACTTTTGTTAACTCAATTCGTTAGTAAATTACATATTTGGTCCACGAATTCGTATAATCATTTCATGCAACATCAAAAAAAAATTTTGAAAAAAAAAATTAAAAAATAGTTATCGAAAAAATATTTTCTTAAAATATTTAAAAATAAAATTCTTTTCGAATTTCTTTTCAAAAACTTTTTTTTTCAATTTTCTTTTCAAAAAATTATTTTATGAAATTTTTTTTTCTATAACTTTTTTTTTTGAAATTTTATTTTCTAACTTTTGTTTTTCGAAAAAAAAATTTTGAAAAAAAAAAATTGAAAAAAAAAGTTTTAAAAATAACTATCGAAAAAAAATTCTTAAAATATTCGAAAAATAATTTTTTTTTTTGGATTTTTTTAGAAAAAAGTTTGAATAAAAATATCTTTTACAATTTTTTTTAAAAACCATTTTTTTAGAAAAATTCAAAAAACAAAAAAAATAGAAATTTTTTTTCGAAATTTTTTTTTTGGAATTTTAAAGTACAAAAACATTTTTTCGAAATTTTTTTTTCGAAAATATTTTTTTGGAATTTGTTTGGTGGTGATGAACTGTGCATGATATGATTATACATACTCAAGGACCAAACATTTAATTTTCTAACGAAGTTGGTTAACGGAAGTTAGTAAAATACTTAAATCCGCAAAAAGTTGGCCGCCTTTTTGTGCAAGAAAAAAGTAGATGACCTTGATTGGAAACAGACCCTAAGTTGGGTACCTTTTTATAATATTTGCCCTATGAGTTGAGGGTTAAAAAGGCACGATCTTGATAATAGTGTGGACCAAAATGTGAAACTAACATATTTTACAAAGAGAATTATAATAGACCTATGTTTACAAAGGAAAATCAAAACAATCTCATCTATAAAACAAACTCCATAATCTGTTCTTACGTCATCTTTATTATTTTCAAACGATAACGTTCGAGTGTATAATATTCGATTTAGTATATGAGTTTGTATGCGGACCTTTCAATAAGAAAAGAAAACTATAAAACTTGATCACATGAGAAGATGATAAACATGTGTTGGATAAAAGGAAAGGGGCAGGAGGAGAAGAAAAAAAAAAAAAAAAAAAAAAAAAAAAAAAAAAAAAAAAAAAAAAAAAAAAAAAAAAAAAAAAAAAAAAAAAAAAAAAAAAAAAAGATTGGGCAACATGCATAGATTAATACTAGTAGAATGCACGCCCATAACGGCGGCACTCGGCAGTGAACAGTTAATAGCACCGGTTTTACAAGCATATAATTTTTTAGGAAATGATTTGCACACTCTCACTTTTTATTGAGACATTCCAATATATGCATCAGGTAGTTGTACTTTAAGTACAATATGCTTTAATTGTTTGTACATTGGAGTGTCCCAATAAGAATGGAAAGTGTGCAAATCACTTCCCTAATTTTTTCGAGTAGCAAGCTTCTCTTTATTTTCATTTGCGGTTGGGATAGTTGAGGATACGGTCATTGTTAAAAATGGGACTCGAGAGCTATGTTGTTACAGTGGTGATGGTCGAGAAGGGTGAATGCCGATAAATATATTAGATTTAGGTTTAATCCCCCGGACTGATTTCATTAAACATTGAAACATATATAGTACATAATGTCGTGTTCCACAATTAACCCTTAGTGGGCTTAGCTAATAATAATAAACATAACTAATGGGCTATAATACTAATCGGCTAATACACCCGATAGTTTGAGTGGTAGGCCGTCTGAGTTCTGACATTCAAACTAGAACGAAAATCAAGAAACAAAGCATTAGGCAAGCCCTTAGTAATATGTCAGCATACTGAAAACGATATGAAACATGAAGCAGACGAACTTGTCCTGAAGCAACATAATCACCGACTAAATGAATGTTGATCTCAATGTGTTCGTACGTTGATGTTGAACAGGATTCGTCGATAAATATACGACACTGACATTATCGCAATAGAAAATAGTAGCTGTAGAAGAAAGGGTGATGAACCTCACGCAGCAGATTGCGAATCCAAGCTGTCTCTGTCACCACATTAGCAAGTTTAAGCAACCAAACACCCCGTAAATCAGATATCAACAATGTGATATTAAAAATAGATCTAGAAACACAATTTTTCAATCAAATTTTTATGTTTACAACAAAGTAATACTGATTAATCTAAATCTACAATGAAATGTGAAATATTTCACAAGTTACGAAAGATATACGGTGTGCAGATCGGATATCCGGTGGGTTTTGACTCAAATCCAGCTATAGCATGCGCGTGTGTGCTTTTATATTTCCCACCAAGTAGATGTGGGGGTTAAGACTCTGGTAGCAAGAGCGGTTTGTTAGAGACGATGGCAGTGGTGTAGTGATCGTGTGATGCGGATAATTGTAAACAACCTAAGTTTTATAATCCTCCTATGTAGAGTATCTAACCGTTGTAGTGTAGTATAGGTAAGACACGAGGGATTGATCGTTCTCTAGGAGAATAGTTTGGGTAGGCTCAAAGTGTATGATGAATTAAGTCTAAGCGTTGAAGGATGACTATTTTTTGTACTTTTATATTTTATAAAAAGCAAATTAAAATCTTGGGACTTGAAAAGTTTGGTTTTTATAACAAATAATTAAAACTAAATTAAACAAAAGATGCGGAAAAGTAAATTGGTAAGAACTCATTACTATCTAGTTATATCCTATTGATTAGTCGAATTGTCACGTCCTTGTTTAATAAGTGCGTGCATTCCTTATTACCAATCGCTAGGGGTCGCCAATCCCTAACACTATGAATTTTGTACTCATTAGGAACTAACCAAGTGAGCGAACTCAATTCACGCAGTAAATACAACATATCAACCAACTATCCTATGTAGTGGGGCGTTTAGTCGGACATTTAAGCTAGTATACTAATGATAAAGCCAATTTTCCTACTCATAACGCAATGGTATGTGCGTATTTACATACCTTTATTTGATCAATATCAGACTCAAAACGACCAAAAGCTAACCAAATATGCCAAATATATTGTGTTTTTGCGTTTGTGATTGTGCAGGTACAGATATTTCTAAAATGGACATAAAATCAAGAAAAATCGACAAAAACGAGCACGAGAATGGAAAGAGAATAAAAAGCCGAAGCCGGGGAAGGAATAAAGCTCAAAATGTCAAAAATACCCTTGGAAAGTCAAAGAATTGCAGAAATAACCCTTGGAGCAAAGTTTGAAGATTTGGCAACAATAGTCCCTCAAGTTTCAGAATTTGTCAAATAGAACACTTGAAGATATTTTAGAAGAAATGTCAACTCAAGTCCTCCAAGTATTCAGATTTGTCATCTTAAGCCCTTGGATAATTTTTATGAAGATTGGCAGGATCAGTCCCTTAGTTTTCAGAATCTACACATATGGTCCTTGTGATATTAATCCTAAACCTATACAAACCAATCCGGCCCTTAATATAAATCCAACCCAAAACCAACCCTTTCCCCTAAGCCCAAAACCAAACTCAGCCCATAACCTTTTAAATAAATAAAACCCAACCCGTACCCACCACCCTTTACCCGACCCGTACAACATTTATTACCTTTTAAATTAACCCGCGCCCCAAATTTACCTCAAAAACCCAGAAAAGTACTGTTCTATGAACCCTAACTTTACCCAACCTCAAATTTACCACAATTAAGGGCAAATTCGTACAATCAACATGCTTTTAGAAGGACTGAGCACATGTCAGGTGATTTATGTTGTCATAACCGTGTACACCTTGGCAATCCCAAGGATTTTGATTGGCTGATAGGATGTGGCACTGAATCCAAGGGCTCCAAATGATTTGGATGTTGTCATAATTGATCAGAAGGCTGATATTGAAGATCCAAAGGCTTCCCAAACCCTAGGAACCCCTCACCTTGGGTTTCCTATAAATAGACCCTCATTTTCACTCATTCGATGTGTAGGTTTTATGTAATGTTACTCTGCTAAATTATTTTCTGAATTGTAATTTCAAATTCCTTTTTGTAATTCTCAAGTTTTATTAATGAAATACTAGTTTATCTCTTTTATTAATTTTCTTCTTTCTTTTACTTAAATTCTCAAGTAGCTTAATATTAGTTGTTTAATCTCTTTCACTGTTCTATAAGCTCATTTGAAGCTTAATTTTTATACTTAAATAGTTGTTTAGTTTTACTTACAACTTATATCAAAAACATAAAAAAAAAATCAGAAAATACTTAAAAAAAATGTTTTCAATTCCAAAACCTAGCTTCAATAAGCTAGTTTTCAATTAGTGCAAGCTAATTTTAGCTGTTAATAGCTTTTGTGAGCTTTTGTAGGTAGTCATTAGATCTCAATAGTCATAAGCTCAAAAAGTCAATATGAGTGAACATAAGCTGTCCAGCTTATCAGAAGATATGAGTGAACATAGTAGCTTGTTCACCTAAGTTTTTAGCTTGTGAAGCTTTGAATCAGCTTTTAGCTTATAAGTGTTAACTGTTGGTGATATCAGTATAAGCTCGTTGCTTCTTTCTTGTTTTCCAGCTTGTTTTAGCTTGATTTGTTGATTGTGTGAGCTTGTTTAAGTGTAATTCATTTAGCATAAGCTTGTGCCCCCTTAGGATTAAACTTGATAGCCTTTTAAGTAGCTTTTAGTTTGCTTAAAGTTGCATTCCTTTTTGTTTTGAAACTGTGTGAAACACAAGCTCATTCTGAGCTTGTTAAAACCTTCCATTCAAAAAAAGTTTTCTCAAAAAGTTGTTATTGTTAGTTGTTTAGTTATTTGGTAAAAAGAAAAATAAAAAAATATAGTTTCAAAAAATAGTCACTGCTAGGATTCAAAACCGGACAACCTAGCACACCCCACACACCTCACACCAACTGTGCCCTTGGGTCTTTTTCGTTATACATCTGTTTTCTGTTTCTTTTATACTCTCTTTTATTTCTTTTAAAATTAGTTATTAAATATGCTTCAGTCTTTATAAATTTTTCCAAATTAGTTTTTTTTAAATTTTTATTTTTCATAGGTTAAAATTAGTTTAAAGAAATTACCAAAAAAATTTCATAATTTTTTGAATAGTTTTGCTATTTTTAAACATTTATTTTACTTTATTTAGTTTTTTAATTCATAAAAAAATATTAAAAAGTCACAAAAATAAATTTCTTTTTTCTATAATTTTCTTTTAACTTTTTCAACTTAGGAAAATTATTTTTATATTTTTAGGACTTATATTTTAGGATTTCACTATTTAGGTACGTTTTTAGATTTAGTTTCGTACGTTTTTAAGTTTAGTTTGCATTTTAGGATTTTTGCTTTAATTGCTAGTAGCCTTTGCTTGTTTACTTGTTTTTAATTATAATTTCATATTATTAGTGTTAAATTCGATATTATCATTTTTCTCACATTTCACTACGCGTTTTTGGACATGTTTATCAATTTTCCATTCACACCTTCACACGGAACGACTCGGGAATCTTCGTATTTCTTTCGAATTTCTTGGAGATCTATACTATATATATATATATATATTGATTTTAACCGATCAAGTTTTGGCGCCGCTGCCAGGGAAGGTTTGAAGTGAATTTTGGTTTTCGTTTTTTAAAATCGTGTTTTGAAAACCTTCCTAATCTTGTTTTTCTATATAAAAAGTAAAAAAAATCAAAAATACTAACCACTTTTCCTAAAGTGTTTGCAAAATACCAAAAATAAAATAAATCCTCACTTGATTTGCAAGTGTTGTAAACCATTCCCGAATTACAACAAAAGAAATCGTGAAATTAGTCGTTATCGGATTACTTTAATTCTACAACCGAATAACCGTGGTCAAGGTAGGCTTTGACATTAAATTGCAAGCCGAAGAGAGCGGATTTTTAAGTAGCCTTTGTGCACACCTTTGCCCTCCCGCCTCGCTGAGCGTAGTTTTAAAGGAAACGATTTCGGTTGACGAATCGGTTACAAAAATATTGTGATATAAAAACGAAAGAAAAGAAAAAAAATATTGTGATTTTAAAGTTTTCTTATATATAAAAACCAAAAAGATTTTCTTTTTCAAATTTCTTTTCTTTTTAACTTTTGATTTCTTTTTGGTGTATGAACACCCGTTCTTCTTCTCATAATCTACTTTCTCCACTTTCTAATACCGAAAGGGTTATTCGTCACACAAATCGCGTTAATTTCCCAAACGTTGGTGAAATGAACAATAACGATCACAATGAGGACCCTCCGGTGGGACCTCAACCTCCTCCCGATCTCCTTACGATGGAGGAGTTATGTCAACCGACTATGTTCGGACGTGGTGGCCCGATTGCCCCCGTCAATATCGAAGCGGCGGATTTTGGACTTAAACATCACATGATTCAACAAGTCTAAAATTTTTGCCAATTTCACGGTTTACCCGGTGATGACGCGAACAAACATTTTGATAAATTATTAACCGTCACACAAAGTATGAAACAAAACGGTGTCTCTGATGATGCCCTTCGTCTCTATCTTTTTCCATATTCATTGACGCATCATGCAACCGCTTGGTTTGACCAACTTCCTAAGAATTCTATTCATTAGTTCAATGAAATGGTTTCAAAGTTTTTAAATAAGTATTTTCCACCATCGATGGTGACGAAGTTACGAAACGACATAAGCAATTTCCGACAACTTCCCGATGAGTCCTTATTCGAAGCTTGGGAATGTTATAAGCTTTCAATTGATGGATGTCCTAATCATCATATGTTGCTCGTCATGATTATTGATACGTTTTATAATGGTTTGAGTTTACAACATCGTGATACGATTAATGCTGCTGCGGGTGGTACTTTTATGAAAAGACGCCCCGAAGAGTGCTATGATCTCATCGAGAACATGACTGCCCACCATAACTTTTGGGATTCCTCAGCCGAGAGGAATGAGTCCTTGAGATCTACCATGTCTTCTACTTCCGAGATAGCAGCTCTTACGAAGAAAATTGACGATTTGGCTACGGCTATGCTTCGAATGCACCAATCGACTCAGAATCAAACTCGTCAAGTGACTGTGGTTAATCAGAGTTGCGAGACTTGTAGTGGTCCACATCCGTATTACGAGTGCCCAACCGCACGTGGCTACGCTCATTAGAATGTTTATGCTACAAATACGGGAGGTAACGGTTACCAACCGCAAGGAGATCGGAATCTTCTCAGCTACTGTTTGAACAATTATCTTGGACTACCCGGTTTTAATAACCAAAATCAAAACAACAATGTGCAAACTCGAAACAATCAATTCAATCAAAATCAAAACCGAGTTAACAATGGTTTTCAAAATCAGGGAAATTTCAATCAGGGACAAAATCGGGGTTTTCAAAACCAAGGGATTTATAATCAAGGCCCGAATCAAGGGAATTTTCAAAATGCTAATCATGGAAATCAGAATCAGGAAAATTTTGTTCAAGGAAATGTTAATCAAAATCAAGGGAATTTTCAAAACCGTGGGCAAAATTTCAATAATAATCAAAACCAAGGATTTGTTCAAAATCAAGCACCCACGGATGATTTGATTAAGCAATTGCTTCAAAACCAACAAGCTCTCATGACAAAACAAGAAGAGACAACAAGGTTATTGGCTAATCAAATTAACGATCTTAATAAGCGTTTAAATGATCGACCCTCGGGCTCGGGAACTCTTGCAAGCAACACGATCGCTAACCCGAGGGGTGATGCTAAAGCGATCACAACCCGTAGTGGTGTTTTCATATGATGGACACACGGATCCGACTTCCTCTTCTTCTCTTCCTCCCAAGGTAGTCGACCGTGAGACCAAGGCGACAAAGGACCCGGTGCTTCCTACTAATAACGGAGGTACCGAATACGTCCAACCTCTGGTTGTCCAAACGTCTAAGGATAAAAATGTTGAACCCAAAGTGATTCCCGATAAGACTCCGAAAGTGAACCCGACACCATTAATCCCTTATCCTTCTCGACTTAATGATCATAAGCTCAATGAAAAAGCAAATAACCAGATGGAAAAATTCTTTCAAATTTTCCAAGACCTTCATTTCGACATAAGCTTTGAGGATGCTATTCTTTTGATGCCTAAATTCGCGTCGACGATTAAGAATTTGTTGAATAACAAGGAAAATGCCTTTGAACGAACATTGCTCGGCGGTTATCCTTAAGAAGCTTCCGGAAAAGCTAGGAGACCCCGGCAAATTTCTTATACCTTGTACTTTTCCGGGTATGGTTGAATGCTTCGCCCTGGCCGATCTCGGTGCTAGCATTAACCTTATGCCATTGTCCGTGTGGAAGAGGTTATCACTTCCTGAGCTCACCTCGACTTGCATGACTCTTGAGCTCGCGGATGGTTTTATTTCTTGACCTCTCGGTAAAGCCGAAGATGTTTTTGTGAAAGTCGGGAAGTTCCATTTCCCCACCGATTTTGTGATTGTCGATTTTGATGCCGATCCATGGGTTCCTCTCATTCTCAGGAGAGGATTCCTAAGGACCGGTCGTGCTTTGATTGATGTTTTTGATGAAGAAATCACGTTACGAGTTGGTAATGAAGCCGTCACTTTTAATTTGGACCAAACATCGAGATACTCCTCCAACTACGATGTCGAATCGCTTAATCGTATTGATGTTATTGATGTTGCTGCGGAGGAGTATGCTCAAGAGCTTCTCGGTTTTTCAAACAATGCTTCGAGTGGCAATCCCACTCCTTCTTCTGAACCAATTGTATCCGACTCTTCCCCTTCCCTTACTCCGTTTGAGGGAAGTGATTTCGTCTTGGAAGAGATCGAGGCTTATCTTTCTAATGATTCTATTTCTCCAGAAATTGATAATTCTGATATCGATCCGGAGGGAGATATCCGTTTGCTTGAAAAATTGTTGAATGAAGACCTGACACATTCTCTCCCTCCGATGGACCTTAAAATTGAAGAAGTTAAGGAAATTAAGCCGTCTAACGAAAATCCTCTGGAGCTCGAGCTCAAGGATTTACCTCCTCATCTCGAATACGCTTTCTTGGAAGGGACCGACAAATTTCCCGTTATCATTTCTAAAGACCTTAAAGATGAGGAGAAGACCCAGCTTATCAAAATTCTTAAGAAGCATAAGAGTGCCATCGCTTGGCAGATTTCCGACATAAAGGGCATAGACCCTCGTTTTTGTACTCATAAGATTTTACTTGAAGATAATTTTAAACCCGTGATCCAACAACAACGACATGTTAACCGAAAAATCCACGATGTGATTAAAAAGGAAGTTTTCAAACTCCTCGACGCTGGGATAATTTACCCTATTTCTGATAGCTCATGGGTTAGCCCAGTCCATTGTGTTCAGAAGAAAGGTGGAATGACCGTAGTGACGAAAGAAGATAATGAGCTAATTCTCACATGTCTCGTCACGAGATGGAGAGTTTGTATCGACTATCATAAGCTCAATGATGCGACCCGAAAGGACCATTTCCCACTTCCTTTTATGGACCAAATGCTAGAACGTCTAGCGGGAAATGAGTTCTATTTCTTTTTAGATGGATTCTCCGGTTACTTTCAGATTCCGATCGATCCTCAGAATTAAGAAAAGACCACTTTTACTTACCCTTATGGGACGTTTGCTTATCGACGTATACCCTTTGGCTTATGTAATGCTCCAGGCACGTTCCAAAGGTACATGATGGCCATATTCCATGACAAGATTGAGAAGACTATGGAAGTATTCATGGATGACTTCTCGTTCTATGGAAATTCTTTTACCACTTGCCTCTCCCATTTGGAGAAAATGCAAAAAAAGTGTGAAGACACCAATTTGGTTCTCAATTGGGAGAAGTGCCATTTCATGGTCAAAGAGGGCATTGTCCTCGGCCATAAGATTTCCCAAGCCGGGATTGAGGTCGATTGAGCTAAAGTCGATGTGATCTCAAAGCTACCTCATCCCACCACCGTTCGAGGAATTCGTAGTTTCCTCGGTCATGCCGGCTTTTATCGATGTTTCATATAAGATTTCTCTAAGATTGCCCGGCCTCTGACCCATTTGCTTGGAAAAGATGATTCGTTCTTCTTCTCTAAAGAGTGTATTGAAGCGTTTGAGATACTTAAGAAGAAATTGATGGAAGCTCCGATATTAGTTGCCCCAGATTGGGACTTGCCTTTTGAGATAATGTGTGATGCTAGAGATTAGGCTATCGGGGCAGTCTTGGGGCAACGTAAGACCAAATACTTTCAGCCAATACACTATGCGAGCAAGACTATGACCAATGCTTAATCTCATTATACGACTACTAAGAAAGAGTTGTTAGCCGTTGTTTATGCATTTGAGAAATTTAGACCTTATCTTTTCTTGACTAAGACCATTGTGTATACCGATCATTCAGCTTTAAAATACCTTTTTTCTAAACAAGATGCCAAGCCTAGGTTACTTCGGTGGGTTCTCCTCCTCCAAGAATTCGATGTCGAGATTCGCGACAAAAGAGGAGCGGAGAACCTAGCCGCCGACCATCTTTCTAGACTTGAAAATCCCCATCAAAGTGATCTCGTGAACAAGGAAATCACCGAGACATTTCCTCTTGAGACACTTGGGAGTTTATCACATGATTCTAGTACACCATGGTTCGCCGACTTTGCGAATTACCATGTGGGGAATTTTGTTGTTAAAGGGATGTCGTCCCAACAAAAGAATATGTTCTTTAAGGATGTTAAACATTATTTCTGGGACGACCCCTATTTGTTTAAGATATGTGCGGACCAAGTTATCCGGCGGTTCATTCACAGCAAGGAAGTCGAGGACATTCTTATGGCATGCCACAATGGACCCACGGGGGGACATCATTGTGCCAATTACACCGCCAAGAAAGTGTTTGATTCCGGCTTCTATTTGCCGAAGATATACCGAGATGCACAAGACTTGGTGAAGTCATGTGATTCTTGCCAGCCTCAAGGAAAAATCTCTCAAAAGAATGAGATGCCTCAGAATACGATTCAAGTTTGTGAGATCTTTGACGTCTAGGGTGTTGATTTCATGTGACCATTCCCATCTTCTCGAGGGACTAAGTATATACTCGTGGCCGTCGATTACTTGTCCAAATGGGTTGAAGCAAAGGCGCTCCCCACCAATGACGCCCGAGTTGTGGTTAAGTTTTTGAAGAGTTTGTTTGCCCGATTCGGTACACCTCATGCTATTATAAGTGATCGCGGTACTCATTATTGCAATGACGAATTTGCCAAAGTTATACATAAGTATGGAGTCACCCATCATCTTTCTACCGCGTATCACCCGCAAACGAGCGGCTAAGTTGAGGTGTCCAATCGTCGACTTAAGAGGATTTTAGAAAGGACCGTAGGAGAAAATCGTGCCTCATGGACTGATAAATTAGATGATGCTTTATGGGCCTTCTGCACCGCTTACAAACACACCCATTGGGTGTACTCCTTACAAGTTGGTGTATGGAAAGGCTTGTCACTTGCCCATTGAATTAGAGCACAAGGCCTACTGGGCCTTAAAACATGCTAATTTTGACCTTCAAACCGCGGGTGATCACCGTAAAGTTCAATTGAATGAATTAATCAAACTTAGGGATCAAGCCTACGAGAATTCTTTGATCTACAAAGAGAAAATGAAGAGGATTCATGACTCCAAAATCAAAGACCGCATTTTCAACGTTGGTCTTTGAGTCCTTCTTTTCAATTCTCGATTGAAGATTTTCTCGGGCAAACTCAAAACCCGTTGGTCAGGACCGTTTACCATTACCTAAGTTTTCCATTATGGCACCGTCGAGTTAGCTCAACCCGATGGTCCGAATTTTAAGGTGAACGGTCATCGTCTCAAACATTACTTTGGAGGGGACATACCACCCATGGTTGTCCCGGATCTCCAAACTTTCCCCAAGGACAATTGAATTCGGGGATTGAGTCAAGCTACGTGACTCGGTAAACAAAAACAAAGCGCTTCGTGGGAGGCAACCCATGCTTATCCTATCTATCTTATTTTCTTTTTTCTAATAAGTGACGTGAGGAGGGGCGACCTCTTCCATTTCTCGTGTTTTCGTGGTTTTTTGTGAATGTCCAGGATTTTCCCTGATTTATGAAGACTCTCGTGCTCGTTGTTTAGTCTCCACTCGAGTCTCATTCATCGTTGCTTTTACGGGAAATCCAAAATATCCTAATCTTATCGAATAACGTTTATCTTTTGGCATACTGATGAGGCGAAAAGTGTTACGCTTTTAGGGGGTCATTTGATCAAATATTGCCTTAAATCGTTCCTTTTGTCATTTTAGGTGCTTTGAAGAGGAATTTTGGAAAAGGAAGCATTTTGGACGTTTTTGGAGCATAAAAGTGAAGAAAACGACAAAGTCTCAAAATATACTGGAAATTGTACCTGACGGCGTCACGCTTTACCAGCTGACGGCGTCACTCTTTGACAACAAGGTGGATTATTTTTGCACTACACGCCCCAGAAAGATTTTGGAGAATTAACACGTGACGGCGTCACGTGTTACTGGATGTAGGTCGTCACGTTTTAGCTTAAAGGGAGACGGCCCAGAGAAGTTTATAAGGGGACGGAGTCAGAGTTGGATCTAAGCAATCCGAAGAAAGTTTTGGCGGCGAGGTGACGGCATCACACCCTGTAAGGTGACGCCGTCAGATTGTAAATTCTATGTATATTCGTCTAATTTTCATTCATTAGTGTGCAACTTTTGGGAAAAACCCTAGCTCGTGTTTTACGGTATTTTTAAGTGTTTTTCACCCTTGAAACTTAGATGCTTAATTAAAGATAAGTCCTTTTCCAAATCAATCAATATGTCTATGTGTTGTTTGATTATATCTTATGCATGTCTTTCAATTAACATGCTAGGCTAGGTCTTTATTGTGTTTGCTTGGATCTAATGAAACCTAGCTATTGATTATATGTTGTTGGTTTGTTTGTGATTATTATGGGTGGGTGAATTCGATGTTAGGCTTAAGAAATCTGGCTAACCTCCTATACGGTAACTTGCTTGAACGTCTTAAGAAACATGAATCGGATGTGTACAACGATTATATGGTTGTATTTAATGCATGAGCGAATTCTAATGATCCCATGTTAGGAGCTTTTAGTCGGCTCGACATAGGAGTGAAGTAGGAGCTTATAGAGTTAGGGAAGATCGTACACGGCCCTACGAATGGTTTAAAGGAATACAACCCGTCATCCACACAATTACAACAAACCAATTAACATGTAAAAGATAGCTAGCGAGTAAGGAAATCTAAGTAAACACATATTTCTCTCATATAAGTTTCACAACCACTTTAATTTTCTAGTTATTTTATTTTATTTGCAAAAGTAGTTATTTGGGTTAGTTGACTAGCAACTAATTCCGCCCACTCTTCCAAAACTCGAGATTTTTACTTGCTTTCATAAAACATAAAAATATAAAAAGAATCATCCCTCAACCCTTAGACCTAATTAGAGTAGCTTTTCAAGCCTAACGACACTATTCCCCGAGAGAACGATCAATCCCCCGGTACTTGCCACTTCACTATACTACATCGGTCAGGTACACTGCCTGTTGGGGGTTGTAAGCTTCTCAAGATCCCTTGAGAGGTAAAACCTAAGTGCAAAGGTTGCAAAACCCACGCATCAAGTTTTTGGCGCCGCTGCCGGGGAATAGTTATTGTTTAGGTTGAAAATTTTATTTTTACTTAGGTCTACTCATTAGAATCCTTTCTAGTGAGATTTTTATTTTTATTTTCTAGGTTTTCTTTAGTCTATCTTTTTTCTTTGTGCTTTTGTTCGTAATACTTCTTCATGAGTAATATCGATCGTTTGGTCCCTGTTATTCGTGTTTTCCGTCGTAGGAACTTCCAACTACCCAACCTGCCCCCTATTGCTGAAAACGAAAACCTACCAAATCTGTCACCCGATCATCACTTTAATAACAATTCTGATATGGACGAATCTGACCAAGACACCGACCATGAAAATGGCCCTTTTTATTATTCGTCGGATTCCGATGAGGACTTAGGGGATAGGGAAGTGATAGATGATCCTAAGGGAGAAGAGGGAGCTAACCCTCTCAAGTATGTTGACCCTAGAACAAGGATTGAGAAAGATAGTTTGTTTAATATGCAATTTCCTTGTAAAATTGGATTTAGGAGCTTCGATGCTTACCTTAACTCGTCCTTACCCATGAATATCATAGAATCATGGTGAATGAGTTAGACTACCAAGGAGATAATATTGTTGCTAGAACTAAAACATTGCACGTGTTTGTTGGGAGCTTTGTTTATTTAGTTGACTTTATGGTTATGTAGAATCTAGGCGAGTTTGTTGATAGTAACTTAACCCAAGTTGTGTTTGGAAAACCCTTCAAAAGGTTAACCAATTTAGACGAAAAACTCATGAAAATGCATCTTTAACCCAAGATCTGTTGAGTGAGAAGGACATAAGAAAAGGGCTCAAATATCCTCATGAAAAGAATAAGAGGTATTATCACGGATGTTTAGAGCTAAGTGATGACTATAAGAGAGATGAGGCAACAATTTGTGGCTCACACTTGGATACGTGAGCATTAGTGACACTAGGTGAACGTGACTTTGAGTCTAGCTACAAGACTCGTTAATAAAGAAAAGCGCTTCTTGGGAGGCAACCCAAGCTTTATTTGTTTTGTGTGTTTGTTTATTTGAATTTATTTGTTTCCGTATGTATGTTTTATTTTTGTTGTTATTGATTCGTGTTTCAAATTAAATTGTGAAAATGCTTTATTTTGTTTTTAACCTCGTCTTAACTACATACAAAGGTATTTTGCAAAAGATAAGTGTAAGGGAAATCTAAATTTGTTTATAAGAACGAATTGGAACATGAATTGTAACGATATAAAATGAACATACATATTAGTATTTGTTTGAGTCAAATGCTTGTATCGAGTCATAATGAAATTTTACAGGATTCCAGGAATTAGGGTAATTGTTTTTCCAGAAATTTTCCGGAAACTAAACATAAGGATTCTGTCATATCAATTCTGACGGCGTCAGGCATTAAACCCTGACGGCGTCAGGCTTTGATTCCAGAAAAAGTTTTTAAAATTTAGTTTTTCTGTCGGATTATAAAAATTACTGCATCTTTAATTCCAGGAATCTGCAAAAAAAATTTCATTCCACAAGCATTATACCCATATATAGAATTTGCCGCCGATTTTACGCAAGGTTTGCCTAGATTGTTTTCTCAGGTTTAACAGGTTACATTGGACAAGAAGATCTAACCATGGAATCAAGTTCATGACATCAAGCTTTTGGAGTCGCTTTGATCTTGGAACTTTTACATCATCTTGAAAGAAGATCTAACCATGTTACGACATGATCCACATCAAACGAATCAGAGGAGTATTTGTTTCATCTTTCATTTTCTACTTTTACATCTTTTATGTGAACATTGGGGACAATGTTCGGTTTAAGTGTAAGGGGGTAAATGAAGACACCTTAGAAAATGCTATTACGCTTGGTTTTTTTTGTTTAATGGTAGATGTGTAATAAAAACGAGAGAAATATTTGTTAGGGTAATTTTAGCGACAAATTTAAATTTTTTTACAACATTTAGGAGTAAAACTTTAGGCATAATAAGCGTCTCATGGATAGGGAATTGTATGACTAGCACAAAAACCATACCACTCAAAATTTCCCCCCAAATATGTGAGGTTCGCCCCTAGAATTGTTAGGAAAAGCATTCATTGTTGATGCTTGTGTGTGTACCGGTAGCCTATAGATTCTAGAACTTGCGTTAGTGACCATCCCAAATCCACAAGTGAGACTACATTCGTGTAGTTAGATTTACTACATGATAAGAGGCATTAGGATAACCCTTGTTTTACACCCGTAATATAATTACATTGACTAATAAGGTCAAGTAATTCTCCCACACCTTAGCGATGTACTCATTTTTAGTACACGATACCCCTAGTACACCCCTCAGAGCCTATTTTTTCGTTTCTAGCTTTAAGCATCTTACTTAAAGGAAGAATTTGTTTACAATCCACCCCAAATGTACACCCAAATCGCCTTAGCCTACCTTGTATGCACTCATCTTTAGTGCATTATTGTGACAACATTTGTTTAAACCCTTAGTTAATTGTCTTATTGATTACATGGTTGCTAAGCCGAGTTATATCCTTGTACATATTGTTTTGGGACGATTGGGACTCACGGATAAAGTACTAATGTAATGGAGTAATGGGGAAGAAGTCAATCATTACCCCCACATATGTGCGTTAATATTTTAAATTACTCCAAGTTTTTCAATTATCTTAATTCGAGTCATTAGAATAGTTAATTGTATAGTATGTAAAAGTTCAAGTGTAAGGGGAAAACCGAGGCCCCTATGATGTATTATTTTGGATGGTAGGGCAAGAGTGTATGCAGAAAAAAATCGAAAAAACAAGAAAAACGAAAAAAAAATTGGAAAAAGAAAAGTAGAAAAAAAACATACGGATTACCATCCCGTTTCATTTTATCTTCATTTATATTTTTGTTATTTTCTTTTTAGCTTAAGTCGAGTCGAGTCTTGGCTTAGCAACGCCACTTTGTGCATGTATTTGATCAAGATAATTAACTCGCCACCACTAAAAATACCCTTTATTCCAACCAAACCGTGTTTATCATATCCCTACACCTAACATTACAACCCTTGAAAAGCCCTCTTTGATAGTTTATCTTAGGTGCTTACGCCTAGTGGAGGAGGTTTTTGATTATTTCCCAAGCCTATGGTAATCTATTTGCTATGACAGGTAGTGAGTGATATTTTTCCATTTCCATTTAGTTATATAGGTTTATAACACCCGAGAGATGAGAGTATCCAAACACTATTTGTGAGGTGCTAGTATATGATTTCCGTGCCTGTTATGACTAGGGTGGAATGACTATTTATTGTAATTACTTTTATATTAGTGTTAAATGACCCCTAGCTCATATTTTGATTGGAATAAAAGCGCATTTGCTTGACGACAAGCAAATCTCAAGTGTAAGGGTATTTGATGAGGCGAAAAGTGTTACGCTTTTAGGGGGTCATTTAAGCCCTAATTCGTAATTATTTGATCAAATATTGCCTTAAATTGTTCCTTTTGTCATTTTAGGTGCTTTTGGAGAGGAATTCTGGAAAAGGAAGCATTTTGGACGTTTTTGGAGCATAAAAGTGAAGAAAACGACAAAGTCTCAAAATGTGCTGGAAATTGTACCTGACGGCGTCACGCTTTACCAGCTGACGGCGTCACTCTTTGACAACAAGGTGGATTATTTTTGCACTAGACGCCCTAGAAAGATTTTGGTAGAATTAACACGTGACGGCGTCACGTGTTACTAGATGTAGGTCATCACGTTTTAGCTTAAAGGGAGGCGGCCCAGAGAAGTTTATAAGGGGACGGCGTCATAGTTGGATATGAGCAATCCGAGGAAAGTTTTGGCGGCGAGGTGATTGCGTCACACCCTATAAGGTGACGCCGTCAGATTATAAATTCTATATATATTCGTCTAATTTTCATTCATTATTGTGCAACTTTTGGGAAAAACCCTAGCTCGTGTTTTACAGTATTTTTAAGGGTTTTTCACCCTTGAAACTTGGATGCTTAATTAAAGATAAGTCCTTTTCCAAATCAATCAATATGTCTATGTGTTGTCTGATTATATCTTATGCTTGTCTTTCAATTAACATGCTAGGCTAGGTCTTTATTGTGTTTGCTTGGATCTAATGAAACCTAGCTATTGATTATATGTTGTTGGTTTGTTTGTGATTATTGTGGGTGAGTGATGTTAGGCTTAAGAAAACTGGCTAACCTCCTATACGGTAACTTGCTTGAACGTCTTAAGAAACATGAATCGGATGTGTACTACGATTATATGGTTGTATTTAATGCATGAGCGAATTCTAATGATCCCATGTTAGGAGCTTTTAGTCGGCTCGACATAGGAGTGAAGTAGGAGCTTATAGTGTTACAGAAGATCGTACACGGCCCTACGAATGGTTTAAAGGAATACAACTCGTCATCCACACAATTACAACAAACCAATTAACATGTAAAAGATAGCTAGCGAGTAAGGAAATCTAAGTAAACACATATTTCTCTCATATAAGTTTCACAACCACTTTAATTTTCTAATTATTTTATTTTATTTGCAAAAGTAGTTATTTGGGTTAGTTGACTAGCAATTAATTCCGCCCACTCTTCCAAAACCCGAGATTTTTACTTGCTTTCATAAAACATAAAAATACAAAAAGAATCATCCCTCAACCCTTAGACCTAATTAGAGTAGCTTTTCAAGCCTAACGATACTATTCCCCGAGAGAACGATCACTCCCCCGGTACTTGCCACTTCACTATACTACATCGGTCAGGTACACTGCCTGGTGGGGTTTGTAAGCTTCTCAAGATCCCTTGAGAGGTAAAACCTAAGTGCAAAGGTTGCAAAACCCACGCATCACATACTTAATAAACAACCTTAGATTTTTGTAGGATTACCTTTACCCTTTGAAACATTAAGGACAATGTTTGTCTTTAGTCTGGGGGGGGGGGTGAATCTTTGACTCGATTTGACCTTGCACTTTCATTTTAGTCGTTTACTTGCGCAACCCCATTTTTTCTTAAAAATAAAAAATTGCACTTTTATTTTAGTCGTTTACTTGCGCAACCTCGTTTTTCCTTAAAAATTAAAAAAATTGAAAAATTTGAAAAAAGGAAAAAATTGGCAAAAATGTTGTGAAAAAGTACAAAAAAATGAGAAATATTGAAAAAATTGTGTAAAAATATAATAAGTTTTGAAACCATGTTTGACTTTCCGCTGGTGAGAGTAGGAATAAAATTTTAACTTGACCGGGCGTGTTGAGCCCTAGCTTGTCTTCCTTAACCATTGGTAATCATATAAGCTTGTGCTAGTCTTGTACACAAGGAACTATAAAACGCAAATTCTTTCTAAGAGTTTGCAAGTTCCCGTATTTGACTTTAGATATGCATGGCTTAAAAGCTTTCGCTAGTCTTTTACACTAGGAGCTATAAAACGCGAATTTTTTTCTAAGAATTTGCATGTCTCCGTATCTGACTTTATATATGTGTGGCTGATTATCGGCTAAGCATTCGCGAATCTCATTATTTGAGATTTTAAATTTGCGAAGAACGAGAAATGATAGAGTTTATTTAGAAGTTAGATGCTAAACGTGGAGTAGTTGGTTCTCTTTAGAGCTCATCGAAGGTACTTGTGGCTTTTTGCTCCCACAAGATTGTTTCACCCCATATAATAGATATCTAGGTTAATTAAAGGTGCAAGGTTTTGGCGAAACTTAGTTTTTGGTTCTTGTCAACAGGATCCTTGCTTATGAGAGTTAGGTAGACATCAAGGTACTGCCAGTGTTACGGTGTAATAGACTATTGCATCTTGCCGGTTCACATCCGATGTTGTGATTGTTATAAAAGCCGTAGGACTCGGGATTTGGCAAACTAATAATAAATGAATGAATAATGCTAATAATCCAAAGCCATAAAAGTTTTCTGCATCTTGATGGTTCGTTCCCGTTGTTGTAGGCTTCAAAAAGGCAGAGGAAAATTCCAAAGTCATAATAAGACTATTACATCTTGCCGGCTCATAACCGACGTTGTAATTCTTGTAAAAGGTGGAGGGCCTATATGTTAAAGTGCTTATAAATATTTAATAACGCCAAATCTTGACTCTGGGGAGGTCCTAATAAAAGCTTCCATCTCCAGTCTCAGACATGGGATGTTTCGGTCGAAAATAAAAGGGATACTCCTCAAAATCGTGTTAAATCAGAGACCTTGATATGGACCTCATTTTTGTATGCAACGGTTCTCGAGAAAAGGATTAGAAACTACTTAGCGTCTAAACTAAGTATCTTTATCGGACTAAAACATATCGAAACGAGACAATATGAAGAAATTCATTTCTCAACAAAAATAAAAAAATCTAGATAAATTAAGAAATGGGAGCGAGAGGTAATTACACAAGTAACTTCATTGGGTAGTGTTGGCATCTAACTTGTAAGTAAGGTATGATCTCGTTTTTAAGCTTAGTTTGGGGGCTCGTGAAAAATCAGGGACGATGAATTTTATCCGTATGGTCACTTCTCCATGAGTCGTGTTCTTACTCTATGACCCTAAACGTTATTGAAAAATAATGAAAGTCAACATAATGTCACTTGAAATATGAGAAAAATACAAAAATAGTAGTAAATAGTAGTATATGGAATAAATTGGAAAAACAGGGCGTTTTCGAGAATAAATGATTTCTTAATTTCTTTTGAACATTTTGCTACTTTTCAAAGTTAGTAAAAAGAGGTTGGAAATTATTTATCTCAAAAACGTGTGTGATGACATTGCGTGAGGACACGACAATACCTTAGTCTGGGGGATTTTGGTATGTGCGTATTCACATACCTTTATTTGACCAATATCAGACCCAAAATGACGAAAAACTAACCAAATATGCCAAATATATTGTGTTTTTGCGTTTGTGATTGTGCAGGTACGGATATTTCAAAAATGGACATAAAATCAAGAAAAATCAACAAAAACGAGCACGAGAATGGAAAGTGAATAAAAAGCCGAAGCCGGGGAAGGAGTAAAGCTCAAAATGTCAAAAATACCCTTGGAAAGTCAAAGAATTGCAGAAATAACCCTTGGAGCAAAGTTTGAAGATTTGGCAACAATAGTCCCTCCAGTTTCAGAATTTGTCAAATAGAACCCTTGAAGATATTTAAGAAGAAATGACAACTCAAGTCCTCCAAGTATTCAGATTTGTCATCTTAAGCCCTTGGATAATTTTTATGAAGATTGGCAGGATCAGTCCCTTAGTTTTCAGAATCTACACATATGGTCCTTGTGATATTAATCATAAAACTATACAAACCAATCCGACCCTTAATATAAATCCAACCCAAACCCAAACCTTTCCCCTAAGCCCAAAACCAAACTCAGCCCATAACCTTTTAAATAAATAAAACCCAACCCGTACCCACCACCCTTTACCTGACCCGTACAACATTTATTACCTTTTAAATTAACCCGCGCCCCAAATTTAACCCCAAAACCCAGAAAAGTACTATTCCATGAACCCTAACTTTTCCCAACCTCAAATTTACCATATTTAAGGGCAAATTCATACAATCAACATGCTTCTAGAAGGACTGAGAACATGTCAGGTGAATTATGTTGTCATAACCGTGTACACCTTGGCAATCCCAAGGATTTTGATTGGCTGATAGGACGTGGCACTGAATCCAAGGGCTCCAAATGATTGGGATGTTGTCATAATTGATCAGAAGGCTGATATTGAAGATCTAGAGGCTTCCCAAACCCTAGGAACCCCTCACCTTGGGTTTCCTATAAATATCCCCTCATTTTCACTCATTCGATGTGTAGGTTTTATGTAATGTTACTCTGCTAAATTGTTTTCTGAATTGTAATTTCAAATTCCTTTTTGTAATTCTCAAGTTTTATTAATGAAATACTAGTTTATCTCTTTTATTAATTGTCTTCTTTCTTTTACTTAAATTCTCAAGTAGCTTAATATTAGTTGTTTAATCTCTTTCACTGTTCTATAAGCTCATTAGAAGCTTAATTTTTATACTTAAATAGTTGTTTAGTTTTACTTACAACTTATATCAAAAACATTAAAAAAAATCAGAAAATACTTAAAAAAAAGTTTTCAATTCCAAAACCTAGCTTCAATAAGCTAGTTTTCAATTAGTTCAAGCTCATTTTAGCTGTTAATAGCTTCTGTGAGCTTTTGTAGGTAGTCATTAGATCTCAATAGTCATAAGCTCAAAAATTCAATATGAGTCAACATAAGTAGTCCAGCTTATCAGAAGACATGAAGATCAAATAGTCCTTTATTCCCTTGTTGCTGAGCTTATCTAAAGATAAGTTGTGTTCAAAGGTTACCTCTGTTCAGCTGAGGTTAACTTGTAAGTCCTTATTCCATTTCATCCTATTTTCTATTAGATTTGCTTAATAGCTTATTTCTGATTATACTTGTGCTTATTTGTTTAATCTGAGCTTATTTGATATATAAGATTTGATTTGTTGCTTAGGTTTGTTTTTTGGTTCATTTAGTCTAATTTTTATATATCTCACTTGTTTAACTGCCATCACTGCATCAGTAGGATATAATTCATCATAAATGTTCACTTCTGCATTAATTTAGCCTAAAGTCATTTAGTATAGTTTAACTAACCTTCCTGCATCAATATTGAAGATTAAATCACTTTAAATCATCATAAACATAAAAATCAGTAGGTATTAGGAGTGTTTGGATTAGTTGTGTTTTCTGTGTTTTAGCTTCTCTCAATAGGTAAAATTGGTTTAGAAACCATACTATAGGTTCATTTAGATCGGTTATAGCATAAAATATACACCTCCTTAGTTAAAAAGTCAAAATTAGCTTATATCTTAATTTTTGCATAATCTGTTAAGACTTAGCTTGTTTAATCATCATCATGGCTGCATAATTTGTTAGCCTAGCTTAAATTAATTGCATGTTAGATTAATACAACAATTTCATTTACCTAGAATCATCAGAAGTTCATGATAGGATCATAGTTTATGGTGATTTGTGGATTCGGGAGGTCGGGTAACATGGAAGAAGATGACCTGCATGGTTAGTGAGAGAAAGTAGAGAGAGAAGGGAAATACTAGGTGTTTTATTGAATGAAAGAAAATGATAAGTTACACACACTAGTCTCACCCCTCCATGGAAGTATGGAGGGGGTATTAATAGGCTAACAAACACATAACTTTACAATAATGATGCTTCTAGTCCATGTGTTTGTGCCTTTCAAGATAGCTAATGTAATCCCGTAAATGTCGTCCCATTTACGTGTTAGGATTATAAACTTTGATCCTAACTATCTTTCCCCAATGGGGCGACATAAGGGATTACTTACAACATTTCCTACAAGTACAAATACAAATAAAGAAAGGTCTTCATCGGCTCTTCAAGAACTGAGGATGACTACAGTTGACGCTCTTTGTCTTCATCTTGTACCTCGGCTTGAGAACTTTTTCTTCAATTGTAGGCAAATGATGTAATATGCATGAAATGGATTAACTTCCCCCCAATTCATGCTGCATGTCTTTAGCGGCTTCTTCGTACACTTCTTTTTGGCGAAGTTTCTGAATCAGCTTCCCCCCAAACTGACAACCGTCTTCAGCAGATTCGAAACTTTGATGTAGTAAACAAGTCTTCAAACTTTTGAAGTTTTGAGTACGCAGCGGAATTCGTAGATGACACAGTAAACCACACCAAGCAAATCTGAGTAGTTACTTTATCACGGTTATACTCAACGCGAAAGCTCTGTTCGGGGGTAACATGCAAGAAATCAACAGGATATTCTCACATATGTAGGCTACTTAGCACTTCACAATCCGCGAGAGTCGAAACGATTACACCAAAATCACAAAACTGAACCACTGATCATCTCTGCGGAGGTCTTCCGGTAGTAATGAAATTGTAAACTCGATCACGTGAGTCTATTATGTGTCCTCAATGTGCACATTTCTTCCCCCTGAATGCAGATCCTCGTGGGAAATGGGTGTTTTCGCAAAGATCTAAAGCAAAGTCAAAGAACCACAAAGAACACCCACTCTATCTTCCCCCACGATGCCTTCTTTGAAATGGGAAGCATACACACTATGTTAAGGATGAGAATCGGAGGCAGCGTAACCCCATATGTCCAATTAACCAAACATGTGTGAAGTACCATAATTAGCCCCATGAGAATCAACTGCTGATAAACATCTCTACTCTTTTATACTTCTCTCAACCAACTCTTTACCGACCCCATTATCATTCTGACGGCTCTTTGTAGTGACTACTGATGGAGAAAACCCAATATTATGAACTTGAGAACGAAGTAAAATAACCCAAACTTGTGACTTAAACTTGCACTAATGTATGACTTAGAGCGGCGTAGAGAGTTCGTGCACCATCGAATCCCTAAGTACTCTATACTCTACAACCATCAAGTATAAGACGTACATCACCTCTTGAGTATCCACAACTTTGTGTAACACTGAGCACTACAACGTAACTCCTTAAAGTGATAGTTATACACGCAGAACCATCAAACATCATGTATAACTAGACAACTCAAGTCTCTGTCATTTGTACGGACAAAAGCTCGAACAAGGATGTCGAAGACTCTTGGTTCCAACCAACCCCGATATCTTGAGATACTAAGTACACTCACCCGTGATATTCCACTTCAACCTCAAATAAGTAATAAAGAATTATCGCCGTAGTCACATCTTGCGGTTAAATGACCAAATCTAGCCTTGTGACGGTTTTAATGAATCTTGATAATGGTATATCCCGATCTTGTCAAAAATGTATCCCCGTGAAAATTTGCAACAACCAAAATACCACTCTTCATTTACCAAATATTGCACCAAGAAAGTAACATAATGTATAAAAATACATTTGTATAATTAAAATTTTCGGCTCATAATATATCTAGTTGATAATAATTGTAGCTCGTCCAATACAAGTTTAATATCTCATTTTCAGCTCAAAAATTGATAATTATCAATCTGGTCCAGCCCATTGCTAATGAAATACAACCCGGGCCCAAAAATAAAACATACACCGATCCACCACAAGTCAGTATTAATAATACTAACCCTAAAAACTCTCACATTATCTAACCCTACTCCAGCTTATAACAAGCGCCCCCATCTCACACTTTAACTCAGTCAATGAAATACACTCCATCTTTATCTTTGCATTTCAGATCCAACACCAATCAAACCCATCTAATATATCCATCTAAATCATCTCCTCATATAATCTCAATCATCGTATAACCGAATCATAACAAATCGAACAGCCAAGAAACGATTACAACACAACCGTACCTTTACCTTGAATTCATTACGATTTAATCCGAATCAAGAAGAAGAATTCAAGATCCTTTGGAGGGTCTCGGGTAGGTGGCTCATACGTAATTGTCTTTCTTTTCTTGTTTGTGCTTTAAACGAATGAAAGAATCAGGTGTAACAAAAATTGTTATTCCTTGTTCTTTTTTGTTCGGATATAAACGAAGCATAGCCTTCGACAATGGTCAGTGATGTTTTTCTCTTTGGTTTATATGACCTTCGAGTTCAGTAAAATGGTAACCCACGAAAAGAGAACAAGCTGAGATCATTATGTTGTTTTCTGTTAGGCTCGAAGTGTGATATAGGTTTAGATTAGATGTAGGTTTGTGAGTTGAATGGGATTAAGAACGTGGGTTTTGGATTTGTTATAAGTTGGCAGTGGTTAGATTTTACCTTTTATCCTTTTCTTTTCGTTTTACAGTGGAGTAGTGGACTGCAACGAGTCATGGTATTTGGTACGCGGTCATGTGGTCTCTTCTTCATCTTCTTCTCGTTATCATTGGCCACTTTTCGAAAAAATAACTTTTCGATAATTTGCAACTTATCGAGAAATTACTTATCGAGATCTTTGACACTTATCGAGAACATGGTTCAAGTTTTTGAAATCTTTTACTTATCGAGAACATGGTTCAAGTTTTCGAGAACATTAGTTATCGAGAAAAAGATTTTGACAGTTTAGGGTTATTGTTCTCGATAACAAGTTTTTTCTCGATAACAAGTACATCTCGAAAATTTCTTATACAAGAAATTCCGACCATTTTCCGGCGACTCTTTTAGCAGTTTCCGATGACCTTTTGCCCAGTTTCCAACAATTTGACTGATGAGATTCGACCATTTTGACCAGCTTTATGAGACCAAGTTTATGACCACAAATATTCACGAGTTGGTACCAAAAAATCGTAAAAATGATGTGACAAAAATCTGTTAACAAAGTACATAAATGACCTCATAAACAGATAGATGATGATGAATGTTAAAAGTTGTGAATTTTGGACCAAATATTGATAACCATAAAAGATGTGATAAACAGTTAAGGAATATGGTAAAAAAACAGCATCAAGATGACATTTTTTTGACAAGATTCGACCACAAATCAACCAAAATAATAACCTGGCTCTGATACCACTTGATAGGATCGTAGTTTATTGTGATTTGTGGATTCGGGAGGTCGGGTAACATGGAAGAAGATGACCTCCATGGTTAGTGAGAGAAAGTAGAGAGAGAAGGGAAATACTAGGTGTTTTATTGAATGAAAGAAAATGATAAGTTACACACACTAGTCTCACCCCTCCATGGAAGTATGGAGGGGGTATTAATAGGCTAACAAACACATAACTTTACAATAATGACGCTTCTAGTCCATGTGTTTGTGCCTTTCAAGATAGCTAATGTAATCCCGTAAATGTCGACCCATTTACGTGTTAGGATTATAAACTTTGATCCTAACAGTTCAAGTTAGTCAAACTTTACAAAATCTTAAAAAGTCAAAAATTACAAAAACATTTTCAAATCCATTTTTGTTTTTAATTTTCATTTCTTCATTTCTCAACAATATCATCTGTAATTTTGGGATTCTAATAATTGGAAGCTTAACATCTTAACCCGATTTTTGTATTATTTTTAGGATTTTTTCTAAATAGCTTTTTAACAGCCTCTTTTGGCTTGTTTTACCAAAAAGTACCTTGCACCAGGGTAACTGTTTTATAAGCTTACTTTCAATAGATCATTTCTTTCTGAGAACTTGATCATTTTCATTGAAACTTGTTTCTTTGAGTATCTCATACATCTGGCTTCTTATATTAAGGCTTTTTACTCAGTTGAGAGCTTATTTGATTGCTTCAAAGTTTCCTGTGCAGGCTGTTTACACCTTGAGTTTCTAATATAGATTAACTGATTAATTTAGCTTGTGTGATTGATTCAGTTTTTTCTATTGATTGATTGAGCTTGATTTTCGTTAATAGTATCTTGTTCACCTAAGTTTTTAGCTTGTGAAGCTTTTGAATAAGCTTTTAGCTTGTAAGTGTTAACTGTGGTGATATCAGTATAAGCTTGTTGCTTCATTCTTGTTTTCCCGCTTGTTTCAGCTTGATTTGTTGATTGTGTGAGCTTGTTTAAGTGTAATTCATTTAGCATAAGTTTGTGCCCCCCCAGGATTAAACTTGATAGCCTTTTAAGTAGCTTTGATTTCCTTAAAGTTGCATCCTTTTTGTTTTGAAACTGTGTGAAACACAAGCTCATTCTGAGATTGTTAAAACCTTCTGTTCAAAAAAAAGTTTTCTCAAAAAGTTGTTATTGTTAGTTGTTTAGTTATTTGGTAAAAAAAAAATAGTTTTAAAAAATAGTCACTGCTAGGATTCAAAACCGGGCAACCTAGCACACCCCACACACCTCACACTAACTGCGCCCTTGGGTCTTTTTCGTTATTCATCTCTTTTCTCTTTCTTTTATACTCTCTTTTATTTCTTTTAAAATTAGTTATTAAGTGCTTTAGTCTTTATAAATTTTTCCAAATTAGTTTTTTCTAAATTTTTATTTTTCATAGGTTAAAATTAGTTTAAAGAAATTACCAAAAAAAATACATAATTTTTAGAATAGTTTTACTATTTTTAACCATTTATTTTCCTTTATTTAGTTTTTAATTCATAAAAAATATTAAAAAGTCACAAAAATAAATTTCTTTTTTCTAAAATTTTCTTTAACCTTTTTCAACTTAGGAAAATTATTTTTATATTTTTAGGACTTATATTTTAGGATTCCACTATTTAGGTGCGTTTTTAAATTTAGTTTCGTACGTTTTTAAGTTTAGTTTGCGTTTTAGGATTTTGTGCTTTAATTGCTAGTAGCCTTTGCTTGTTTACTTGTTTTTAATTGTTATTTCATATTATTAGTGTTAAATTCCATATTATCATTTTTCTCACATTTCACTACGCGTTTTTCGACACGTTTATCAATTTTTCATTCACACCTTTACATGGAACGACTCGGGAATTTGTATTTCTTTCGAATTTCTTGGAGATCTATACTATATATATATATATATATATATATATATATATATATATATATATATATATATATATATATATATATATATATATATATATATATATATATATATATATATATATATATATATATTGATTTTAACCGATCACGCAACAACAACTAATTCAACAAGAGAAGACAACCAATAATCAATAACTAGGTTTCATTCAATCATAGGTAAACACTAATAAATTTAGCCTAGAATGTTAAATAGAAGAGAAGATGAACAAATAATTACACAACACATAGACATATTGTAATGATTAAATAATGAATAACTTATCTTCAATAAAACATGAAAGTTAAGGGGCTAAAAACCCTACAAAACCTGTTGAAATTCGTTCACCAAAGTGGTCTCTTGTAACACCCCCATTTTTCACTGTTCGCAGCGGATTTAGTGTTTGGGGTATTACTTCATGGAAACAAAGACAAGATATAGAAAACGACTCAAAAATAGATGTTTTTGAAAAAAATGTTATCATTCATTTATTCATCAGAGTTTTTACAGTAAAAGATGTACTTTTACCAAAAGAGAGGTCGCTAAGATACGTTTTAAGACACAAAATTGATGAATGATAACTATTCTGGACGTCCTCATGTCCAGTACTTCTCCGTGCCAGGGTTCCTATAGTGCTTAATTACCTAGGATAACATTCTTAAAAGTCAACACGTATGTTGAGTGAGAGTCATAGGTTTAAGTAGATAGGGTCTGAATACAAGTTCCACATGGTTTAGCTTAAACCCTATGTGTGGAAAGGTTTTAGTGATAGAAGATATATTGCACTAAGCTCATGAACCACATGTTAACAGTCCAGGTCATGGGGTCTGCAGTCCAAACCATGAGGGGACGGGCAGGATTTGCCAAAGTTAATCCTTCAGTGGGTTCAAATATAGTACTTATTGGTACCATCCAGAGAGATGTTAATACCAATGGGAGTTGTCAAACTCCAATAGATCTATCAACTATATTCGCATTCGCGTGGGTAAAATATCCCAAACGATTAGATTCATGAATTTTAGTTATGTAGTGGTGGAAGATACTTTACTCGTGCAATAACCGAAGAAAAAGACTTGTATTCGGTTTTAAAGCATGTATCCCCCTCACAGGGTTGTAAAACATTTAAAAGTGAGGCTATGAAAACTCACTTGGGTCTTAAGGTAAGTAAAGTAGGGGTTTAGACAACTCACTTATGTATCCTGGGGTGGTGTAGGTGTGTGTATGTCAAGTCTTAGTCTAGGTTTTCTTAACTAATCACTCTTAGGGTTTTTATATATAACATAACACCGTTCGGGCCATCGTAATTCAGAAGTATATGACTCCTCATATTTAGCTCCCTACTATTGTATTATGTTAAAAACATAATACCGTTCGGGCCATCATAATTCAGAAGTTAATACTCCTCACACGAAGCTCCCTACTATTGAATTATGTTGTTATTAGGGTTTAGTTATAACATAACACCGTTCGGGCCATCATAACTCAGAAGTATATGCAATAATCGTTTGAGGAGCCAGGGCACTTTAAATCGTTAACCCAGCAAACTCATCAAAACGAAATATCCACATAGTACTCCTCGCATGAAGCTCCCTAGTATTGTGTTATGTTTTTAACTTAAAGTAGGTTTTATACTTATATGAAAATAGTCCGTTTATACCCTTTATGTTTATATATTTACGTTTTCTACCCTAAACTTATAAACCTATAACAATTAAGCATATAACTTTCTAACTTTTGCACATTTAGTCCGTATACTTATATAGTTTAGAGAAATAACAAAAATGGTCCTTAGACTTTACTAACTTTCAATATTTACCCTTTATACCCTTAACTTTATAATATTTGCAAAACTAGTCCTTTTTAGTTTATAACTTATTTTAATTTCTATCCTAAGGTTTCAAAACTTTGCAAAATGAGTCCTTATGTTTATAACTTTCAAGTAATGTCAAAAATAGTCCCTAGACTCTATAGTTTTAGAAATTTACCATATATACCCCTATGCATGAAAACTTTTACATAACTAGTCCTAATTTCAAGTAAATCATATTTTTATAAAACAACTAAGTTTCTAAGCTTATGTTTAGCTAATATAAGTTCAAATAAGTCACCTAATTTAGTTTATAGCATAATATATGTATCAACTGACAAAATCTCATCACTATCATTCCCGTTTTTCAAATATCTATAGTAGGTATTTCACAGGTAAATTTTTGCTTTTTATGTGCATTCATTACTTGCATGACTCTCTAGACCTGCCCACGTATCCACACAAGCCAAATAACTCAACACTCACGTCTTATAAACCCCTGGTATGTCAAGCATAAGATCACAACAACACCACAATAAGTAATTTACCAATCTAACACACTAAACTTACCACAAAACCATAATAAACCCTAATTAAGCCCTAATTAGACCTATGTGCTTACTAAACCCTATATGCTTAACTAAACTAGTTTGAAAGTGTCCAAGGCTTAAGTATGAGTTACCTTAGGAATATTAGGATACCTTAGGACCCTTAGGCACTAGTAAAACCTATTAGAGCTTAGTTACAAGTCCCTTAGGCACAAAACCATAACTAGGTTATTACTTCCNCTCTCTAGACCTGCCCACGTATCCACACAAGCCAAATAACTCAACACTCACGTCTTATAAACCCCTGGTATGTCAAGCATAAGATCACAACAACACCACAATAAGTAATTTACCAATCTAACACACTAAACTTACCACAAAACCATAATAAACCCTAATTAAGCCCTAATTAGACCTATGTGCTTACTAAACCCTATATGCTTAACTAAACTAGTTTGAAAGTGTCCAAGGCTTAAGTATGAGTTACCTTAGGAATATTAGGATACCTTAGGACCCTTAGGCACTAGTAAAACCTATTAGAGCTTAGTTACAAGTCCCTTAGGCACAAAACCATAACTAGGTTATAACTTCCCAAAAACTAGGTCAAACCTATCCTAGCACCTTAGTCATGCTTAGCACACACCCTAGCACCTCCAAGCACCTCACACAAGTAGGTGCATCACCTACTTGTCACCACCTTCAACCTCTCGGCTCACCGAAACCACAACCGGCCCTAGCAGCCCCCTAGCTACTCCTAGCTTGTCCTCATCACCTCCTAGACTTGCCACAACCCCCCTCTAGCTCAACTTACACAGCTTCCCCCTCCTCGACACCTCCTACTTCCCTTTGTTGCTCACTACTCCTCGCTACCCTATAAATACCCCCGTATCCCTCTCTTTCAACCTCACACCCTCTCTTCTTTCTCTCCACACATATTCTGGTCCTAGTGGTTGTACACGAGCTGTAGTAGGTCTAGGAGCCGAGCTAGCTAAACCTTGCCCTTGTCGAGTTGTGATTTGAGCCGAGAAAACCCTAATAACAACAAAACTCAATAGTAAGGAGCTTCATGTAAGGAATATTAACTTCTGAATTATGATGGCCTGAACGGTATTATGTTGATAACATAATACTATAGTAAGAAGCTTCAAGTGAGGAGTCTTATACTTCTGAATTGTGATGGCCCAAACGGTGTTGTGTTATATCTAAAACCATAAAAACCTTAAGAATGATTACTTAAGAAACTTAAACTAAACAACTAAAGCTTGACATACATCCACAACTACAACAACATCAGGATACGTGAGTAAGGCTGTCTAGTTTCCGAGTCACTATTTGCATCAATTAGATTTCCCTAAGCTCAGGTGAGTTTCGTAGCCTCACATCTTTTTAACTTTTCACTCTAAATGCTTTACAAACCCTGTGAGGGGGATACGTACTACTTGCTTTACTTTAAACCGAATACAAGTCTTTTTCTTTGGTTGTTGCAGTAGTAAACTAACTGCCACCACTACATAACTAAAATTCATGAATCTAATCGTTTGGGATATTTTACCCACGCGAACGCGAATATAGTTGATAGATCTATTGGAGTTTGACAACTCCCGTTGGTATTAACATCTCTCTGGATGGTACCAATAAGTACTATATTTGAACCCACTGAAGGAATATCTTTGGCAAGTTATCCTTCCCATCCCCTCATGGTTGGGTCTGCAGCCCCCATGACCCGGATTGTTAACGTGTGGTTCATGAGCTTAGTGCAACACACCCCACTCTTGATTATTGTGCATGCATCACAATTATCACACACACACACACAACATTTTCCCAGATGGGTGTAACAACGTAGCCCATGGAACTTGTATTCACTAACACTTAAACCTATGATTCTCACTCAACACCTAGTTTTGACTTTTTAAGCATGTATCCAAGGTATATCACTATTACGGAGTTATGGCGGAAGGAGGCATTGAACTCGGAGGATTTTCAAACCGGTTATCATTCAAACCTAATATAACACTTAGACTTTGGGACCTCATCAATAGTAAAAGTATATCTTTTACTATAAAAACTCTGATAATTAAATGAATGATAACTAAATTTCTATAAACGTCTCTTTTTGAGTCGTTTTCTATTACTGTAACTGTGATTCCATGAAGTAATACCCCAACCCTAAATCTGCTGCGAACTGTGAAAATGGGGGTGTTACAGATTGGTATCAGAGCATCAGTTGTAGAGAACAAGGTCAAAACCTAAACTACAACTACTTTTCCGAAACCCGAGAAATTCCTCAGTGCCCCTGCCATCCTCCGTAATCATACATGCTAAGGTTAGTATAGTAATTGCCAGCTTAACTGCTAAATGATTTACATTATTTTTACTATTATATAGTTATGTCTACTCCCCGCTACTCAACTCCCGTCTCATCTAGTATACATCCGGAGAATGATCTTCCCTCTCCGAATGTACTAGATTATTCCTCTAAACCATACCTTCCCAATACCCTAAGAGACTTTAGGAATAGTTTAGATACATGACGCAGGTTTTACCGACCAGGTTTTAATATTTATAAGTGTCTCGTTTACCTAAGGTCTACCTAATGCACTAACGGGCAGTGTACCCGGTCGTGTGAGGTATAGCTAGTTGGTAAAGCCGAGGTCGTCCCAAGAGCTAAGTGTATGGAAATTATCTAAGTTTAGTGTCATGTTTAAAAGGGGGTTTTATGATTGAAAGATTTATAAACTAATAAAAGTAAATAACAAAACAAATAAGTAAACGGAAGAGAATCAATAGAGAGAAATAGTGCTAACCTAATTACTACTCTTGTTATTATTATGATTAGTTTTCTATAAGTGCATCCTATCATATCGTCTGGGGATTAAATTCATTTCGGATCAGAGGGTTAAATCACCTACGTCTATCTTACACCTTGTCCTATCCAAAACTATTGTAAAGCCGTGGGTTCATCGGTACGAAGATGTAAGAGTCATTAAGTTCCTCTACTAACATGGACAAGTCTAACGGATGCGGCATGGTCAGATCTTACACCCCTCTAACTCCGTTAAGCGTATAGCATTGGTAGGTGGTCCTAGGGTTAATTCACAAATGTATGGTGATATTGCTATCACCAAGTCACATCCCTAGCGGCTTGCTTCCTAGGGTTAATTCCACAAGCCTCTAAGGAACAACCAATTCTAAACACTACGGGAACTAGAGTGTCCCAAGACTCGCCATGAAAGTATTCAAACAGTAGATAATAGATGCGTAGAAAACTAAATAGAACTAATAACAATTTCATAACTAGGCTAACACCAAGAGGTGTGATCCCGGTAGAAAGTCAACTTTAACCAAGAAATAGTCAAAGTAGTCATACCATGCATTTTCTGATGAGTATAGTGTTTCTCCGGGTCGTTAAGTCCCGACGAGGTGTGAAATGGTAAAACGGTTCAAGTTCGTGATCGAGTGAAGTGAATAGTAAGAGATATGATGATATTTATAACTACGAAAAGTAAAGTTACACTAGAAAGCAATAATAAAGCATATAAAACAATAACGGAAAGCACAAATAACATAAAACACTATCTAAATTTAAAACGGGCCAAAAAGTAAATGATTGAAGCAAAGATAATAATAAAACAAGTAGCAAATAAATAATATAAAGTTAACGATAAAAGATTACAACTAAAAATAATAAACTAGATTATACTTAAGCAAGAAACTAAGAAATATGTGATAAAAAGATATACTTGTTAAGCAAATTATCACGATCCTTAAGTCTGCTGAATAGTTTGCTGAATAGTATAAAAGTGAAGAATTCGACAAAGTGTTAAAGTCTGCTGAATAGTACCCTTGACGGCGTCAAGCTTGGATGTGACGCCGTCAAGCCTTGATAAGCCAGAACGAATTTTGGGAGATTAAAAGGGGACGGCATCAAAAAGGCCATCAAGAAACCCTAAGCACGGCGAGATGACGGCGTCAAGGCTACAACGTGATGCCGTTAGATATGTTTTTCTATATATATTCTCATAATTTTTAGTCATTAGTGTGGAACTTTTTAGGGAGAAACCCTAGAAGAATTTTAGCAGCTTTTTCAAGGTTTTTCACCTTGAGATCTTTCATGTTACATTGAAGATAAGTAATCAATTAATCATTCAATATGTCTATGTGTTGTTTGATTCTATCTTGTTCTTGTCTTTTGTTTAACATGCTAGGCTAGGTTTTCTTTGTGTTTGCTTAGATCTAATGAAACCTAACTATTGATTATTGATTGAATGGTGTGTTATTGATTGTATTGGATGAATGTTTATCGATGTTAGGCTTAAGAAAACTGGCAGACTTCCAATTGGTAACATGCTTGAACGTCTTAAGAAACATGAACCAAGGTGTACTAAGGTCATTTGATTGTATTGAATGCATGAGCGAATTCTAGTGATCCCGTGTTAGGAGCTTCTTAGCCGGCTCGACATAGGAGTGAAGTAGGAGGTTATAGAGTTGGGGAAGTCCGTACACACCCCCACGACCGATATTAAGGAATACAATCCGTCATCCATGCAATTAATACACACAAATCAATCGGTAAAAGATAGTTAGGGAGTAAAGAAATCTAAGTAAACACACTTCTCTCCATATAGTTTTCACAAATATTTATTTTCAGTTTATTTTACTTTATTTGCAATTGTAGTTATTTGGGTTAGTTGACTAGCAACTAATTCCGCCCACTCCTTCAAAACCCGAGATATTTACTTGCTTTCATAAAAATATAAAAATACAAAAAGAATCTTCCCTCACCCTTAGACCTATTAGAGTAGCTTTTCAATCCTAACGACACTATTCCCCTAGAGAATGATCAATCCCCCGGTACTTGCCACTACACTATACTACATCGGTCAGGTACACTGCCTGGTGGGGATTGCAAACTTCTCAAGATCCCTTGAGAAGTAAAACCTTTTTGCGAGGGTGCAATCTCACGTATCAAAGTTTTTGGCGCCGTTTCCGGGGAAATAGTTATTGTTTAGGTTGAATCTTTATTTTATTATGTCTACTACTAGATTCCTTTCTAATGAGATTTTTATTTTATTTTTCTAGGTTTGCCTTTAGTCTATCTTATTTCTTCGTGTCTTTGTTCGTAACCATTACCATCCGCCAACATGGAAGGTGGTAACATCCTCGATCCCAACAACCTACCACAACAACCACCCCAACAAAACCAACCTCCTAGAGCCCGTACTTTAGGAGAATACTCCCGTCCTAGCCACCTAGGCTATCGAAACACCATTGAGCTCACCCAAGGAGCCAATGTGTCTCCCTTGCGATCCGACATCATCCGGTTGGTGCAAAGCGGATGCGCTTTCCATGGACTTCGTTCTGAAGATCCAAATCAACACCTCAAGGACTTCCTTAAGATCGTAGATTCCATAGACCTTGATGTTGAAACTCGAGAGACGACCCGACTGCGTCTTTTTCAATTCTCTCTGCGAGACCATGCTAGTCAATGGCTAAAGAGTCTACCCGCAGGATCCATCACCTCTTGGGATGATCTCACAACTCGTTTCCTTGCTCAGTTTTTCCCACCGGGAAGGACTACCATGCTAAGGAATGATATCTTGATGTTCCAACAACGCCAAGGCGAAACCCTCTACGAGGCATGGACTCGATTCAAGGACTTACTTCAAAAAGTCCCTCACCATGGCATAGACCTTTGGCTCCATGTCCAAATCTTCTATGACCATATCAATCTTCCCACGAGGCAAACCATTGAACAAACGGCCGGTGGTAAGCTATGTGATCTAAGTGCGGAACAATCATGGGATCACCTAGAAGATCTTGCTCTTTATGACAACGAAAGTTGGAATGATCCCCGTGATTTGAATAAAACGGTCAAGGCAATATCTTTGCCTTCGAACAATTCAAGCACTTCCGACCATAGGATCATAGAATTTGAAGACCAAGTTAAGTTTCTTATGAAATCCTACGAGGCTCCTAAACCTTCAAGCCAAGTGAACACTCGTGATTGCATTTGCGGACTACGCATCCTCGCGTACCGACGGAGCGGGAGACAAGTGGTACACTTTCAAACCCGAGCCAAACCCTTACGGTGATTCCTACAACCCATCTTGGAAAAATCACCCAAACTTTAGGTGGAAACAAAACCAAAACACGCCCCAAAACAATTCCTCCAATCCACCTAATCGTTTTCAACCCAACGGTCCCTCCTCAAACCGTACTTTCAATAACAATCCTTCCAACAATTATGGTAGTACCAATCATTTCGAAGGATTGATATCCAATTTTATGGCATCTCAAGAAGCTCGTATAGCTAAATTCACATCCGAATTTAATCAACAAAAAGTAGAGATGACCAATAAGATTGACAACTTATTGAAGGCCCTCAACAACCAAGTGCTATCACCTCCACATAAGGACGTTAGGAACACAAATAGCGGACCCCAAGTCAAAGACCCTTCTTCATCCAAACATGTCCACTTCGTCAATGTCGTCACTATTAAGCCAATCGATAAGAATAAGGAAGAAAGTGACAAGAATGAGGTTAGAATAGAAATTGAACCTAAGGATGAGGTTAAGGAAGTTGAGGTTGATAAGGAAGTTAAGATAAGGGAAGTAGAAGAAGTAGATAATAAAGAGGACTACTTCAATAGGTTACCCACTATGGAAGAACGGGCGTACCATAAGGATTTATTCAATGACCCCGAAACACCATACTTCTTAGGTAACCCAATCATTAAGACATGCGACCCATCCAATCTCAACATACCATGCAATATAGGTCACTTGCATGTTTGGAAGGCTTACATAGATCTTAAGTCTCCAATAAACATCATGACTAGAGCCCACTAAAATCTAATAATGAAAAAGCAACTGGGACTTAGGACATTTCCTAGCACGGGATGGGTAAGCAATCTTGTAGGTAGAGTTAGGGGACTACATGTGTATGTAGGAAATTTCACCTATATGACCGACTTTGTGATTGTTGAGGACATTCGCCCGGTAATAGATGCATGCTTAGCTTATGTAGTTTTTGGAAAGCCATTTGTTGAGGCCTCTAAAATGGATTATGACCCATCTCTAGGGATAGTTAAATTCAAGGATGAGACTGGTGAGATAGCTTACCAAATGCCTTATAAGATAGATCAATACCGACTATTGTCAAACATCAAGAAGGAGCACAAGCAAGCGATCTACTTTAGAAATGACAAGGATAGAAGTAGAGGAGTAGACTATGTTATGAGTAGGATATTTGGGTTCAACAAAGAATGCTTGCAACTAGGTCCGGAATATAAGATTAAGCCCGAGGATGACCTAGAGGACGTGACCAATGATGGAGTCACGTAATAGAGCCCGTGACTTTGAGTCTAGCTACAAGACTCGTTAATAAAGAAAAGCGCATCTTGGGAGGCAACCAAAGCTTTGTGTGTTTATTGTTTGTTTGATTTTATTTGTTTCCGTATGTATGTTTAATTTTTATTGTTATTGATTCATGTTTCAAAATTGTGAAAATACTTTATTTTGTTTTTAGCTTCGTCTTAACTACATATAAAGGTATTTTGCAAAAGATAAGTGTAAAGGAAATCCAAATCGGTTATAAGAACAAATGAACATGAATCATAGCAATATTAAATTGACATACATATTAGTAATTGTTTGAGTCAAATGCTTGTATCGAGTCATAATGATATTTTGCAGGATTTCCAGGAAGTAAGAATTGAGTTTTCCAGAAATTTTCCGAAAACTAAACATGAAAAATCTGTCAGATCACTTCTGACGGCGTCAGGCACTGTTTTCTGGAATTTTTGAAAGTTTTGTTTTTCTTCCGGAATCATAAAATGCTTTATAAAATCTCTAACTTATAAACTCCAGGAATCTACAAAATATTCATTCCACAAGCATTATATCCCTATACAGATTTATCCCGCCGATGTTATGCAGGTTTTCGTGTTTGTTTTCTTACGTTTAACAGGTTATTTTGGACAAGAAGATGATTTATATTTCGGAAGGGAAGCTTTGAGCGTTCATTTTCTTGGAAGAAGATCTAACTATGTTACTACTTTATCCACCGAGCAAATCAGGGGAGTATTTGATTTCATTCTTTACCTTATTTACTTTTACATCTTGTTATTTGAACATTGGGGACAATGTTCATCTTAAGTGTAAAGGGAGGTAAATTACGATACTTTAGAGAATGCAATTACACTTGATTTTTGTTTGTTTAATGGTAGGTGTGTAATAAAACTGAGATAAATACCCGTTAGGGCAATTTTAGTGCCAAATTTAAAATTTTTTACAACATTTAGGAGTGAAACTTTGGTCTTAATGAGCGTCTCATGGATAGGAGTTATATGACTAGCACAAAAACCGTACCACTAAAAAAATTTTCCACCCCAAATATGTGAGGTTCGCCCCTAGAATTGGTAGGAAAAGCATTTATGCTATGATGTATGAACCGATAGCACTTAGATTCTAGAACTTGCGATAGGACCATCCCGAATCCACAAGTGAGACTACATTCGTGTAGTTAGATTTACTACATGATAAGAGGCATTAGGATTAACCCATGTTTTACACCTGTATTATAATTAATTTGACTTCATTGGTCAAGTAATTCTCCCACACCTTTGCGTTGTACCCATCTTTGGTACACGATACCGCTAGTACACCCTCCAGAGCCTATCTGTTCATTTCTAACTTTAAGCATTTTACTTAAAGGAAGAATTTGTTACACCCCACTTAAATGTACACCCAAATCGCCTTAGCCTACCTTGTATGCACTCACCTTTAGAGCATTATTGTGACAACATTTGTTAAACCCTTTGTTAATTATCTAATTGATTACATGGTTGCTAAGTCGAGTCATATCCTTGTATATATTGTTTTGGGACGATTGGGACTCATGGGTAAAGTACTAGTGTAATGGAGTAATGGGGAAGAACAACATTATTACCCCATATGTGCTAAATATTTTAAAAGTACTCCAAGTGTTTCGATTATCTTAATTCGAGTCATTAGATTAGTTATTTGTAAAGTATGTAAAAGTTCAAGTGTAAGGGGAGAACCGAGGCCCCTATGATGTATTATTTTGGATGGTAGGGCAAGAGTGTATGAAAAAAAATCGAAAAAATCAAGAAAAATACAAAAAAATGAGAAAAACAAAAGTAGAAAAAACATACAGACTACTATCCCGTTTCTTTTTATGTTTATTTTATGTTTCTATTAGTTTCAGATTAGCGTTAGTCGAGTCTAGTCTTGGCTTAGCAACGCCATATTGTACATGTAATGAATCAAGATCTTTAACTCGCCACCAGTAAAATATCCCTTATCCAACAAAACCGTGTTTATCATATCCCTACACCTCATTACAACCCTTTTGTAAAGTCCTCTTTGATAGTTTATCTTAGGTGCTTAAGCCTACTGGAGAAGGTTTTCGATCCTTTCCCAAGCATATGGTAATCTATTTGCTATGACAGGTAGTGAGAGATATTATTCATTTTCTTTTATGAGATATAATTTTATGACACCTGAGAGACGTGAGTATCTAAACACTACTTGTGAGGTGCTAGTGTGTAATCTCCGTGCTTATTATTATAAAAATGGAATGATTATTTGTTGTAATTACTTTTATATTAGTGTTAAATGACCCCTAACTTGTATTTTGATTAGAACAAAAGCGCATTTGCTTGAGGTTAAGCAAATCTCAAATGTAAGGGTATTTGATGAGGCGAAAAGTGTACCGCTTATCGGGGGTCATTTAAGCCATAAATCGTATATATTTGATCAATTATTGCCCTAAATCGTTCCTTTTGTCATTTTAGGTACTTTGGAGAGAAATTCAAGAAAAGGAAGCATTTTGGACGTTTTTGGAGCATAAAAGTGAAGAATTCGACAAAGTGCTAAAGTCTACTGAATAGTACCCTTGACGGCGTCAAGCTTGGATGTGACGCCGTCAAGCCTTGATAAGCCAGAACGAATTTTGGGAGATTAAAAGGAGACGGCGTCAAGAAGGCCATCAAGAAACCCTAAGCACGGCGAGGTGACGGCGTCAAGGCTACAACGTGACGCCGTCAGATCTGTTTTTCTATATATATTCTCATAATTTTTAGTCATTAGTGTGGAACTTTTTAGGGAGAAACCCTAGACGAATTTTAGCAGCTTTTTCAAGGTTTTTCACCTTGAGATCTTCCATGTTACATTGAAGATAAGTAATCAATTAATCATTCAATATGTCTATGTGTTGTTTGATTCTATCTTGTTCTTGTCTTTTGTTTAACATGCTAGGCTAGGTTTTCTTTGTGTTTGCTTAGATCTAATGAAACCTAACTATTGATTATTGATTGAATGGTGTGTTATTGATTGTATTGGATGAATGTTTATCGATGTTAGGCTTAAGAAAACTGGCAGACTTCCAATTGGTAACATGCTTGAACGTCTTAAGAAACATGAACCAAGGTGTACTAAGGTTATTTGATTGTATTTAATGCATGAGCGAATTCTAGTGATCCCATGTTAGGAGCTTCTTAGCCGGCTCGACATAGGAGTGAAGTAGGAGCTTATAGAGTTGGGGAAGTCCGTACACACCCCCACGACCGTTATTAAGGAATACAATCCGTCATCCACGCAATTAATACACACTAATCAATCGGTAAAAGATAGTTAGGGAGTAAGGAAATCTAAGTAAACACACTTCTCTCCATATAGTTTTCACAAACATTTATTTTCAGTTTATTTTACTTTATTTGCAATTGTAGTTATTTGGGTTAGTTGACTAGCAACTAATTCCGCCCACTCCTTCAAAACCCGAGATATTTACTTGCTTTCATAAAAATATAAAAATACAAAAAGAATCTTCCCTCACCCTTAGACCTATTAGAGTAGCTTTTCAATCCTAACGACACTATTCCCCTAGAGAACGATCAATCCCCCGGTACTTGCCACTACAATATACTACATCGGTCAGGTACACTGCCTGGTGGGGATTGCAAGCTTCTCAAGATCCCTTGAGAAGAAAAATACCTGTACAAACACAACAACCGTACAAAAGATGCAGAAGAGGTTGCCCCCTTCTCGTCACTTTATTAGAAAATAGAGAGAAGTCAAAGACAAGGGTGAAAACCCATGTTATGCTAATGTTTTTGTTCACTGAGTCACTAGCCTGACTCGACCCCGAATTCATTGGTTCTTGGGGAAGTAACATGTGTAAAAGACAATCTCCATCGGACTTTCATTCAAAATGTTTGGATAAACATTGAAGTGCTTGAAAGTTCCACACCGATGAGATACCCCAATTTCTAAGAAATAGAAACGATATGCGGTGATGCCGGGGTCAAAGATGGTATCCTCCTCCCGAAGGAGTGAAGAAGAGGAGAAGTCACATCAAATGTGATGAACAGGAGAAAGATTTTAATCACAATTAAAATCAATTCGTCATTTTCAAAAACACATTTTTCAAAAACTTTGTTTTGAATATCATCATTAAAGCTCATTTGTTTATCAACAAAAACATCGGGAGGGAGAGGTGGGGTGCTATCATCAATAAGTATGTCTCCCCCAGACTAAAATCTTTCTCAAGATCAAAATGGAAATAATCATACTCCGGAGGAGCTATGACATGAGAGAGTTCACCGGCGAACTCCTCGAGAAGATAATCACTCTTATGAAGTACATCTTTGAGCTCGGGCTCTGGATGGATATATGGAGGTAGGACTTGTGCGGTACTTCGTGGGCTATAAATGTGCACCTCGTCCATAACGGTCTCCGTATCGGACTCATCACTCTCCTCGTTCTGAATATCAAAGATAGGATTGTCTGATTTGAAAGTAAACTCAGAAGCAAAATCAAACAAAGAATTCGTGATAGTCGTATCAAAAGTAGGTGAAGTAGAATCAAGAGGATCGAAAGGTTCCTCAGATACCCTTGGGATTGGAACAAGGTCATCAATTTCCTTAAGAGGATTGACGTTGTCTTCCTTGTCCCCCATTGACAAGGTATCTAAAGGGTCTTCAATAAGTCGATTGATCTCTGATTTTTTTATCAAAAGGTTCATCCTCATCACTTTCATCGGAGTATGAAAAGTGGATAGTGTTAGAATGATCTGGTCCTTGCTGGCAAAATTAATTTATATAACTCTGGTGATTGCCAAGAACCCCAATTTGTGCAATCTCAGCGAGAATGTAATCGGAATGATGAGCACTCAAATCAGTAGTAGAGTCATAAAAGACTCCGGTGTCCCACTGATAATGATGTTGTGTCATATTCTCGATCAAATCATAAGCTTCTTGAGGAGTTTTCCGCATGAGATTGCCTCCAGCAGCCAACACGATTTTGTCTCGATCGATCATATTAATGCCATGATAGAAGGTTAAGATTTTATAAAGGAGCAAAATTTTATGATCCGGACATCTCTGCAACAAGTATTTGAATCTCTCCCAAGCTTCAAATACTGATTCTCTGTGCAATTGTCGGAAATTTAGAACGTCTCTTCTGAATTGCATCGTTTTCGAGTATGGAAAGTATTTTGAAAGAAACTTGAGGGACATCTCGTCCCAAGTATGAATTGAATGGTTTTTAAGAGTGTAAAACCAAGATTCGGCTTCATGGGTTAACGAGAAGGGAAAGAGATTCAAACGGATGTTGTCTAGAGAAACTCCGTTTTGTTTGAAGAATTGAGTGATCGATAGAAATTTGTCCAAATGATGATTAGCATCTTCATCTTCAAAACCGTGAAATTGGCAAATTTGTTGAATAAATTCAACCATATGATCTTTTAAAACAAAATCATTTGTCGAAGCAATCGGTCCTCCTCTACCGATGAGTGTCAGAGGATAGAAATCCTCCATGGTCCTAGGATCATGGGGATGAGATGGTAAGGAATCGAACATGGAGGAGAATTAAACGGTGAGAGGGTAAAGAGATAAGAATTAAACATTCGAGAAGATAACGAAGATTATTTTTGGGTTTTATAAAAGAAATGAAAACAAAAGAAGATAGAAGAAAAAAAATTTTAAAACCAATTTTGAAAAGAAAAATATTTTTGGGATTTTTATATTTAGGAAAAACAAAAGAATATTCACAAAAAACAAGACGATAACTTCCGGAGAAGGGTCTTCAATCACTAATCTGCAAACTCGAATCGATAAACGACTTCACTCCTCCCCGGCAGCGGTGCCAAAATGATGGCGGTAGAAAGTGAACTTTAACCAAGAAATAGTCAAAGTAGTCAAACCACGCGTTTTTCGATGAGTATAGTGTTTCCCCGGGTCGTTAAGTCCCGACGAGGTGTGAAATGGTAAAACGGTTCAAGTTCGTGATCGAGTGAAGTGAATAGTAAGAGATATGATGATATTTATAACTACGAAAAGTAAAGTTACACTAGAAAGCAATAATAAAGCATATAAAACAATAACGGAAAGCACAAATAACATAAATCACAATCTAAATTTAAAACGGGCCAAAAACTAAATGATTAAAGCAAAGATAATAATAAAACAAGTAGCAAATAAATAATATAAAGTTAACGATAAAAGATAACAACTAAAAATAATAAACTAGATTATACTTAAGCAAGCAACTAAGAAATGTGTGATAAAAAGATATACTTGTTAAGCAAATTATCTTGATCCGTAAGTGTGGTTTAGTAATTCAATTAAGTCCTCTTATTGATGAATTAATATCTTTTACGAATAAATATTTTCTCACAACGTTGGTTTATTTTGAAAACAATTTTTCATAAAGAGATATCAATATCTAGATTAAAACCCAATCATTCTCACGGCTTTTGCCCGCTTAAACAACCAAAATTTCAATCTAAGTAACTTAAATATTACTAATCAATATATTGTCTAACTTTTATAAAACCACGCCTAATTCACCGAATAACCTACTCAACAAGTATATAAAAAGTCTACTCGCTACTCATGACTACTAAGCTAGCAAAAACAAATAAGCCCACAATAATAAGCATATTTGTAAACTAACATATGTAAACTACTCGCACATAATAAAAACTACGTTACAAGCAACAATAATAACTACTAAGGTAAACATGGCAATAAATATGAACATACTAAAATAAAGAGACAAAAAGATTAGAGATTACCAAATGAGACGAAAAATATAAAGATAGCAAGATGAGACCCGCTCCATAAGTTCCAAAACTCATATCCTTAAACTCTATAAAACCCATAACCTTAACTCATTAGTCTCCCTTTAAGCACTGCTAACTACTTTCAGATTTTCAATCGAAACTAAAAATAGAGGTTTATGGTAAAACAAAATTGAATGACTAAACTTTCAAGTAACTGAAAAAAAAACGTGACAAAGAAAATAAAGTTTAGTAAGGTTTCATTAAAAAAAAATGATTATCATGAGAACAAGCATTTAATATAGTATTTAAGAAACATTGACAAATGCTTAAAAGTTAAAATACCATGATTCGTACAAATTAAAGAAAAGCAATCCGAACAAAGATTAAAAATTTAATAAAATTAAACTTGCTTGACATAAGCCTTACAACTAAAAATGAAACCATAAAAATATCAAATTATTATATTGAAAACTTAGGACTAGTCACTGATGGAAAAATGAAGATGAAGTTATCTTTTTGTTGCTGGAAATTGGTTGGTCTTGGCGTTCAAACAGTGACTCGAAAAGAACAAAGGAAAAAAAAATAAAATTATGTTGACGACATTAAACTACTAATTTAGCGACTAAAATTTGAAACACAATTTGATAAGAAAAACATTCAAACATGATTAAAACTAAACATAGATACTATATCAAATGAAAAGACAAGAAGGTTTAAATGCTAATCATTGAAATTTAATCTCAAATCAAAAGTATTGAATGAGAAAGTTACATCCTACTTCTACGCTACTAAAAATAAAAGCAAACAAAAGAAAAAAGATGAAGGTGGATCCATGGTGCTTTCGTAGATATCTTTATATAGTCAAAATATCCAACTTCTTGCCCAAGAAAAAAAATCGAGTGATTAAAATAGAGCCACGTAGCATTTTCATTTGTTACCACAAAGAATGAAGTGCAAACTTGTGGGTCGGATCGAATAGTTGCCGAGCTCCATGTGTAAATAAAACTGCATACTAGTCCATGTTATAAATAAAATGGGCTGAGATTATGCTAAGTTTTGGGCTTGTTACATGACCACAAATTGGCATACGTATATCCTTGAATTTTAGCGGGGCTTCGATACGCTTCGTCAATGCTCAAAATCTCGTACTTTTGCTCCAATAATTTCATCTTGTGCCATTGTACTCGTAATTTCGTGCTCTTCCCAATCCCATGCTCGTTTTTGTCCATTTTGCCTTTCTTTTTTTGTCTTTTTCAAATATCCTTTGCCTGCACAATCTCAAACACAAAAACAACATATATGTGGCATTTTTGATATGTTTTTGGTCTTTTGGCTCCGTTTAACAAGGTAAAATATATGTGTAATTAGACACATATCAAGGTGTTTAGCCACTCATATTCATAATTGCAGTAAAACAAGTTTGAGTTAATACAAATGTAAACATGAATTGAATACAAAACAAAGGAATGGATAAACTTATGATTGGTATGTGAATCCTCCCTTGGAAATGACTTCAATGAGGCTAGAACTTCGTTCCTCCTGCTCCCTGAGTTTCTCCCAACTTCTGTGTGGTGAAAAGTGAATGAATAAACTTGGAATTAGGGCTGGTATTTATAGGCCCGACTTTGTTACGGCGTAGCTGATTGGGGTTGCTACGCCGTAACCTTTGTAAATATATGCTACGCCGTAGCTTGATCAAGTGCTACGGGCGTAATGTCTTCTTTAGATGCTTTCTACAGCGTAGTTGCTAGGGTTTCTATGCCGTAACTTCTTCCTTGGCCTCGTTAGTTCTTCTCTGCCTCAAATTGGGGCCTACGTCGTAGCTGTAGAGTTGCTACTCCGTAATGCCCTTTAGTGAATCTCTACGCCATAGCCAAAGGATGGGCTACGCCGTAGTCTTCATAAAACCTTGCTACGATGTAGGTAGATGAACCTCTACGCCGTAGTCTTCATTAATCCTTGCTACGGCGTAGGTAAATGAACCTCTACGCCGTAGTGTGTGCAGAATCCATAATTTCCACATATTTGCTCCTAAGTCCTTCCATTTCTGCGTATGTTCGTTCTTTTACTCATCTTTACCCTTAAAACAAAATAGGAAGAAATAAGAGTATATATTCTTCATATGAATAGAAAAGATGAGCATTTTAGGGGGAAATTAACACTTAAATCATGGGTAAATTTGACGTCATCAAATATCACCCCACTTGAACTCTACTTGCCCTCAAGTAGACCTTATTAGAATAATTTTCAAAAAGATATCCCCCAAGAAACTGGAGAATATTAATTTAAAAACTTCCTATGCTAGAATATATAAAAACCGAACACCTCACAAAATTGTAACAAACACTCACATCTCTCTCCTAATCTAAGTGTTAATTTCAGGGTGATCACTCAACGCACAGTCATAGAATGTATTCTATCATAGGCTTGGCAATTACACAAATCTCTACCACTAAAGCTAAGGTCGAAACAATTCTAAAAAGCAATATTGGGTGAACACATATAAGGCTTTTTGGTGTAGTGTTGTTACTAACATACTACGGCAAAGGAGACAAAGACAATGGTACATGACCGGAACGCCGGCAAGACATCAATGACTGCTCAAATCCTTCACCTAAGCATGATTCACAACTAAAGGGTAGGATAAGACATGGGATGCACAATAATGGTGTAAAATGAAAAATAAGGCAAATAGTCTTAGCCTATAACCGAGTTGCTACCACTTGCCGTTCATCCAAAGTACGAGCTTCAAAACGCAAGAATTGGATCATGTAACAAGTGTGTGCCATTAGAGGACGTCATGATGGGCACCTCACTTGGTCTTCATGTTGGCGATTAAGAACCAACAACTTCATTCTTCAAATATGACCGAAGTGGCCTCTTCGATACTAATTCCTTCAAAGCTCATATTACGGTGCTATACAAGGTTGCACCAAACATATCTACATACGGAAATTCACATTTTTTTTCAACTAATACAATAAACATATCCCCCTACTTGGGATGAACAATACATGTACAATAGTGGGTTTTCGCATGATCTTCAATGATTTGTCTTCAACATAGGTATGATTCTTGAATTTCTTGACTTGAACCTCAAATTAGAACAAGTGGCAACTTCCCAACCATAAACTAAGACTACACGGTAGGCTAAGGTGTATAGGTGTATCGAAACAATAATATGGGTAAGAAACGAAAGGATAGGCTCAAAAGGGTGTATCTAGGGGTATCTTCTACTAAAGGTGAGTGCAACAAAGGGTTTAACACGAGGGTCGAATAGTCAATGTGGCTAATCGATAAACACACACATAAAGGTTATTTAGGTGATAATCCTAAAATATTGCCTTCTTAAAAAGTTTCTTCCAAATGTATTAAGAAATCTCAATACACTACTCGTCTATGGTTTCAAAATGATGTAAAAGCCAAGTTCTAAAGTTTACAAACTACCGGCACACTCATAATTTTGGTGGATTTGGGGTAAAACAGGGGAAACTGAAATAAGCTAAACCTCACCATGGTATTAAGGGTTAATGTGCTCGGCTAAGGTCTATTCTAGTTAGGATCGGAAAAACATGTCAAAAGTTTTAAAATGTCATAATTTTTCAGAATAAACTAGAAAAATGGGGCAAGATAAAGTTCAAGTAAATAATTCTACTCCCGTCCCCCCACTTGAGTTGTTCAAAGTCCCTTTTGTACATAAAATAAAAATAAAGAGGAAAAGTATAATTAGAACGAGAACTTCCTTGACATTCGCTATTGAAAATGATAGAAGGATCATGTTGAAAAACGTGCCTTCGCTTCGCCTGATGAGCAAACTTCAATTCCCTGGAATCACACAACTACCAAAAGCATAAAACCTAAAAATAAAAGTAAAAATAAAAAGAAAAACCTAACTGACTTTCGTAGGAATCACGGTTGCATTTAGCGTATGCAACAAGCCTTTTAAACCACTTGGTGTCCCAAGTGGATGAGTGAAGTCTCGTGAGGGTTTACAGGAATACACCCACAAAGTTCATTTAAAAACTAATACAAGTTTAAATAGTGTTTTGTAAAATAAAAAGATTTTTTAAGGTTCAGAAGGTAGCTACGNACTTCAATTCCCTGGAATCACACAACTACCAAAAGCATAAAACCTAAAAATAAAAGTAAAAATAAAAAGAAAAACCTAACTGACTTTCGTAGGAATCACGGTTGCATTTAGCGTATGCAACAAGCCTTTTAAACCACTTGGTGTCCCAAGTGGATGAGTGAAGTCTCGTGAGGGTTTACAGGAATACACCCACAAAGTTCATTTAAAAACTAATACAAGTTTAAATAGTGTTTTGTAAAATAAAAAGATTTTTTAAGGTTCAGAAGGTAGCTACGGCGTAGCTGAAAGGGGTTGCTACACCGTAGTTGCAAAATAAATCCAGAATGACACCTGGGGGTTGCTACGGCGTAGTCATGTTAGGCGCTATGACGTAGCAAAGTCCTAGGGAATTTTCTTGGTGCAAAAGTCCAAAAATTGGTTCCCCAACACAAAGCTTCTTCTCGGACCTGCAAACTATTAGTACAAAACATACCAAACTAACAAAATAAAGGAAAATAAAAGGAAAAGGGTAATTCGGGTTGTCTCCCGAAAGAGCACTTTTGTTTATTATCGAGTCTTTAAGTTAGACTCACTGCCACGCCTAAGCGGCCGATTGATGAAGGGCTTGCCCATGCTCATCAATCTCTCTCATTAGGTGCTCCCTTATCCACGCGACATTCTTCATTACCTTGACTTTAAATCTTGGTGAACTTTTCGTCCGGTCCAATTGAATATCTTACCACCTCAAATTTTTCAGTAATAATAGGTGGAGGTTTCTTGTAGGGTATACCGAGCAATTGGCATCTCCGTTGCTCGTAGGCTTCATCGTCAGCATCAGTAAACCCATCATACCCTTGTAACTCAAGGTAGTCAACTATTCCCTCAAGGTCATCATCATTGGATTCTGTGTCTTTATACCAATCCTCATCGAGCCTTTCTTCAATTAAGTTGAGGATTTGCCTATTTCTGTCCTCATCCGACCTCATCTCACAGTCTTCACTGTCATCCGTGTCAGGCTCCTCGTTCTCCTCTTCATCCATACTTTTTGAATGCTCCTTCCAAATCCGTTCCTTTGTTAAGGAGTCAGTTCTACTATATTTGATTTTTACCCAGTCATTAAAAGTGACTCCTTTAACCCACGGTAGCTCGCACCTCTCACTAACATTTGTTGATGTCCAATAGTGAGATACATTCCAAATACGTTCCTTTGCACCTCCGCCATCGCATTTTTCCTCATATGGATTACATGATACCCAAAATGATATGCTGTCATCATGGTGTATCCTAACTTTTTCGCACCAATGCCTCTTACCACTATCTTCATTACTAGTTATGGCCTCCTCATCTTTTACTTCATTGTTTGAGAAATAGTTATCAATGCGAACTCGATTAACTTCCTCCCAAATCTCCATCTTCCTGTCCCTATCAACTTTTCCATGGACGATTAATACCCATTCGTCGAAAGATATCGTTCCCCTCCAATTCAATTTTTTTCTAAATTGATCAAGAGTTGAACTCCATAAATGCTTGTTCCCTTGTAGTCTTTCTTCATCACCTCCCCCGTCGCATAACTCCATGCTGGGGTCGCATGATGGCCAAAGATCGTAGGAGTTCCGATTATCTACCGGAATGGCAACACACCAGTGGTATTTCTTTTCAAGTGTGATAGGATGGTTGGGTTGGCCATTACCTTGTTTATTGGTTGGAGGAGTCATCACAACTTTTAGCTCTTCGTTATGGGCGGAATTTCCTTCCGTGAAAAGTGTTTCTTCCTTAGGACATAATTTCCATTCTTCGTGCATTGGTATCATGTTGCGAGATGCCTCAATCATGCAAACCTTGGCTTGTAAATTCTGTTTCTTGGCATTATTTGTCAGGAGTTCTGTCTTTGTTCCAAGGCTTTTGATGACTTCATCATGGCTCATAAGGCTCTTGTTAGTTGCCTCTTGAAAATTCTTCAGCCATTGATCTTGCTCTTCCTGCTTTTTTCTCGATTCTCCGAGGTACTTATTAATGGTATCCTCGAGGCTTGATCTTCTTTCTCCATAAGGTTGCCGATTATACCCAAATGGCCCTGTATGATAACCGTTACCTTGGAATGGTCTACCTTCCCCATATTTCACTTCTTCTGTTTTCCCATCGCCCTCGTTAAAGGGCAATCTTTAGCCAAATGGGGTCCTTCACAAACCTCGCAACCAAATTAAATAGCATGGACATTTTCCTTTAGCTTCTTCATGTCACCCCCCAAGCTTTTGAGTTTGTTGGTGATTAGGGTAATTCCATCCGAGTTTCCAGCAATGCTCCTACTGTTTCCACCTTCGTGTCACTTTTGAGAGTGGTCCGCCATATCTTCAATAGCTTTTAAGGCTTGAGCAGGGGTCATTCCAGGGATTGGTCCATGAGAGTCTAGCATTTGGCGGGTTGAGATGTTGATCCCTTTGTAGAAGATGTTGACAATTTGTTGCTTGTTGAGATCATGACTAGGGCACTTGTACAAAAGATCATTGTACCTATCCCAAGCTTGGTACAATGTTTCATCCCCATCTTGCTTGAAGTATTGAATGTCTTCAAGCTGTTTTGCCATCCTTGAAGGAGGGCAATATCTTTGGATGAAATGCTTCTTCAGGAGAGTCCAAGTGTTCACCGTCCCTGCTGGTAACCTATCGATCCATCTCTTTGTTGCTCCAGTCAATGTCATCGGGAATACTCTGAGCATTATCGCATCATGAGATACTCCCGGAATGTTGAACAAACTGACAATGTAAAGAACATTATCAATGTGCTCGTGAGCATCTTGTGTCTTGTTTCCTGAAAATGGGTCTTTACACAGTTCCCTTGTGAATTGATTTTTGATTTCGAACTGAACGTCATCCCCAATAGCTGGCCTAACCAAACCAGGCCCTTGCTCTGCTCGTGTAAGAGCCAGATACTCTTCAAGTGTGAGGTTGTCAATGTCATTTTCTGCCATGGTACCTGAAACTTGAAAATAATCATGAGTATCAGTTGTAGAGAACAAGGTCAAAACCTAAACTACAACTACTTTTCCGAAACCCGAGAATATCCTCAGTGCCCCTGCCATCCTCCGTAATCATACATGCTAAGGTTAGTATAGTAATTGCCTTCTTAATTGCTAAATGATTTACAGTATTTTTACTATTATATAGTTATGTCTACTCCCTGCTACTCAACCCCCATCTCATCTAGTATACATCCGGAGAATGATCTTCCCTCTCCGAATGTATTAGATTATTCCTCTAAAACATACCTTCCCGATACCCTAAGGGACTTTAGGAATTGTTTAGATACATGATGCAGGTTTTACCGACCAGGATTTAATATTTATAAGTGTCTCGTTTTCCTAAGGTCTACCTAATGCACTAACGGGCAGTGTACCCGGTCGTGTGAGGAATAGCTAGTTGGTAAAGCTGAGGTCGTCCCAAGAGCTAAGTGTATGGAAATTATCTAAGTTTAGTGTCACGTTTAAAAGGGGGTTTTATGATTGAAAGATTTATAAACTAATAAAAGTAAATAACAAAACAAATAAGTAACCGAAAGAGAATCAATAGAGAGAAATAGTGCTAACCTAATTACTACTATTGTTATTATTATGATTAGTTTTCTGTAAGTGCATCCTATCATATCGTCTCGGGATTAAATTCATTTCGGATCAGAGGGTTAAATCACCTACGTCTATCTTACACCTTGTCCTATCCAAAACTGTTGTAAAGCCGTGGGTTCATCGGTACGAAGATGTAAGAGTCATTAAGTGCCTCTACTAACATGGACAAGTCTAACGGATGCGGCATGGTTAGATCTTACACCTCTCTAGCTCCGTTAAGCGTATAGCATTGGTAGGTGGTCCTAAGGTTAATTCGCACATGTATAGTGATATTGCTATCACCAAGTTACATCCCTAGTGGCTTGCTTCCTAGAGTTAATTCCACAAGCCTTTAAGGAACAACCAATGCTAAACACTACGGGAACTAGAGTGTCCCAAGACTCGCCATGAAAGTATTCAAACAATAGATAATAGATGCGTAGAAAACTAAATCAAAATAATAACAATTTCATAACTAGGCTAACACTAAGAGGTGTTTAGCCACTCATATTCATAATTGCAGTAAAACAAGTTTGAGTTAATACAAATGTAAACATGAATTGAATACAAAACAAAGGAATGGATAAACTTATGATTGGTGTGTGAATCCTCCCTTGGAAATGACTTCAATGTGGCTAGAACTTCGTTCCTCCTGCTCCCTGAGTTTCTCCCAACTTCTGTGTGGTGAAAAGTGAATGAATAAACTCGGAATTAGGGCTGGTATTTATAGGCCCGACTTTGTTACGGCGTAGCTGATTGGGGTTGCTACGCTGTAACCTTTGTAAATATATGCTACGCCGTAGCTTGATCAAGTGCTACGGGCATAATGTCTTCTTTAGATGCTTTCTACAGCGTAGTTGCTAGGGTTGCTATGCCGTAACTTCTTCCTTGGCCTCGTTAGTTCTTCTCTGCCTCAAATTGGGGCCTACGTCGTAGCTGTAGAGTTGCTACTCCGTAATGCCCTTTAGTGGATCTCTACGCCGTAGCCAAAGGATGGGCTACGCCGTAGTCTTCATAAAACCTTGCTACGACGTAGGTAGATGAACCTCTACGCCGTAGTCTTCATAAATCCTTGCTACGGCGTAGGTAAATGAACCTCTACGCCGTAGTGTGTGCAGAATCCATAATTTCCACGTATTTGCTCCTAAGTCCTTCCATTTCCGCGTATGTTCGTTCTTTTACTCATCTTTACCCTGAAACCAAAATAGGAAAAAATACGAGTATATATTCTTCATATGAATAGAAAAGATGAGCATTTTAGGGGGGAATTAACACTTAAATCATGGGTAAATTTGACCTCATCAATACACCTTCACCATTAGGATTTACACCTTTCATAGATAACCCACATTTAAAACACTTAAGAGATTTCTATGCTAATGCATCACCTATAACTCCCCTAAACCCTGTTTTACATCCACCATTCCCCACACCTAGATTAGAACCACATGGTTTCTTTCTCTCTAGAGAACCAGGTATACCTAGGAACCCTATCCCTACCTATACCCCTAGATATAACACTAGGCAACCCTATACTTTAGCACCTAACCCTTACTTAGTAAACCATCCCATTTCATCTTGGAAAGATGAATTTTGAGAAAACCCCACTAGGACAACATTAGAAAATCAGGAAAATCAATTAGAGGAAATTTTAAAAAACTTAGATGAAATTTTCCTTGACCTTCTTGAGAAGATAGAAAAAGGTCATGATAATAACTTAGGTAATCAACCTGACTATAGTAGTTTAAGAAATACCCTACAAGAAACCCATTTTAAGGTAGCTAAAATACAGAAAAACCAAATGAGACACCACCATAAAATAGCCTTTGCCCGTTTTAGGATCTGTACTTTAGAAAAGATGATTGATGATGATGAGGAAAATCATCAATCAAACCTAGAAAACACAAACTCTTGGAATTAGGAAAACCTTAGAAACCCCTAAGTAATATGCCTTAGATAATCTTAGAAGTTATGCCTTAGAATAGTTAGTGCCTATAGGATATGTAAGATAGGAAATCAATAAATACGTTAGGTTTTAGAAACTACATGGTGCCCCTCAATTAGGATAATTTAGATAAACTAGATTTAGGTATGCCTCTCCTCACCTTAGGTCTTCCCTAACCCTATAGTAACCCCTAGGAGTATAGACTTACCCCATTAAATATGACATGTTAGGTACTTGTTATAACCTACCCCGAACCCTTACCTTTAAGAATTTAGGATAAACTACCCCGATGCCTTAGATTCATAGAGTCTCAAAACTATTTTAAACTACCCTTATACTTCCTCCCTTCCTAAAACCCTATCCTTTCAAACACTTCCCCTAACAATGGTGAGAATTTTTATTCTACACCATAGAGATCTGAATTCTTTCTCCTCTGATCTCTAAATCCTCACTACTTCCTTAGCTTTCTTAAGCTATCTTTCCCCTAGTTAGAGAATCTACCCCTAACTATCCCGTATGCAAATATATGATAGTCATATATGAGCATATTCCTATCCTTCCCTATTTACTTCCTTAGATTACTATGATTCCCGAGTTAGTTTTCCCCTCCCCTCTTAGTAATCCCGACCCATACTTTTTAGGATTCCCATGCTTTAGATTAGAAATGACTTTAGGATATCCCTAGAAAACATAAAATACCTTAGATCATTAAGATAGGTTATCTAAGAAACCCTTGAGGAAATAGAAAAAAATAAGATTAGAAATCTTTTAGGTTATATAGGTTAGAAACCAAATTAGAATCCCTACCCCGATAGATAGAAAAATTAGAAATATATCCCTATAAGATAGGATTTATCCTAGCATAAGAATTCATTTATCAAGGATATTAGAACTAGAACACAGATTAGATATAAGGAATTTTAGAAAACCTCCACCTTAAGCCCTTAAACCCCTAGTTTAGGATAGACACATTAGCAAAGCTTCTACCATATAGGCACATTAGCAAGCTTCTACCATACAGGAATAAACCGTTTTTAAGTACCTAGTAACCAACCCTTATTAGGATTTAGAAACCCCTAGGAATATTACACCATTAGAATATCCCGAACCTACCCTTAGAATTTATAACCTAGACTTAAAACTTGAGGTTATTAGCAATAACTAGAAATAAGATATTTGAGTATATTAGATTACATCATAGGATTTGACATTTCTTAGGATACACATTAGGAATTTCACTTAGAAGATATCATGGATACTACCCTAACTGGTTTCAAATACTTAGGAATAATAATACTTATAATAATAGTGATACTAGTAATAATAGACAACTTAGGACAAAAGAGGAAATCCGAAACCTTACCTAGGAATAGTGAAACTCCTAGTAAACCCTTAGGAAAGAAACCACTTAAACCTTCTCCCACTTTAGAACCCTCTACTTCGATAGAACCAAACACATTACCTTTAGAAGTTTAGGACTAGTTAGGAAAACTAGGAGAACCTTAAAGGGAAAAATGAATCTTGGAGGAATCTAGTAAATCTAAAAATTCCATTAGGATACTATCTTTACAGGTATCCTATACTTTTACTCCTCCGTTTAATCTTATTCTTCCGTTTAAAACCCTATCCTTCCGTTTCCCCTCATCCTTCCATTTCAAATTTCACCCTCCCGCCTTTTTCCCACTCTTCAATTTCAAAACCCTATTCTCCTGCCTTTCTACTCTACCGTTTAATCTTACTCTTCCGTTTAAACCCACTCCTCCATTATCTCTCACTCCTTCATACCTTCCTATTTCATCCCTTACCTTCCTTCCTTCCTCTTCACTCTTTCCTATAAAATCCACCCTTCCACTTTCATCCATCCTTTCACCCCTTTCCATCTTTTCGTTCCTCCGTCATTTTTCACTCTATTTTTCCTACTCTATATTCTCTCCCTACCCCGTCCTACAATGTTCTAAGAATTAGAACTTGTATTTCTCGTCATATCGCAAGATTCTATTAGTTAGATCTTATAAGAATATCTGTGCCGAACTTTAATCCTCATTATGTTCGACTATGGTATTATACTATCTCGCTTTGCAAAAGTTGCAGGAATGAGATAACGTCCGTCACACTAGTCATAACATGGTATAGCTACCAGGTAATTAGTTGCTCAACAGAGAGGTTGTAGAACTAGCTACCATGACTAGAATTCGTTTCTACCGTGGCTAGAACTTGTATCTACCATGGCTTAAATTTGTCTCCACCATGGCTTGAACTTGTTTCCACCATGACTAGAACTTGTCTCCAAAACATTCTTGGACCACATTTCCTTAAATGTGGACTACTTTTCCATTTTTCGCCGATACTACTTAAGGACGATTTATGATGACTATTCTATTAAAATAAATTTGGACGCTCTTTCATTTTAAGAAGAAAGTTATAAATCGAATGGATCATGAATTTATAAGCTCTTGCTTACAAGAATTAGGATGCCTTTACTTGTGAGTAATGAGATATAAAAAAATGAGACCAAGTATCTAGCACATGTACAAACAATTCCTACTCCGTTTGTACAACTCCTTTCCTTCCTCTTATCTTTCTCAACTCATTCTTTCCCCTACTCCTACTGTTGGGGTATAATATCAAAGTACTGCTGGCTATCAAAGTACTGCTGGAGTATACATGGTCAAAGTACTGCTCTTTGATAAAAGTCAAAGTACTGCAAAGATTAGATTAAGGAATATTATGTAAATTCTAGAATATTCTAAGTTAGAGTTAGTTTACTTGTCGTTCAAGTATTGTAAACCGACTAGGGTTTCCTTGTGCTAATAAAAGGATCCCTAGGTTGGCATTAGAGATATACATTTTTCGAGAAAAACTACAAGTTCGATATTAGAGTTGTTAGGGTTATTTGTGAGTCTGTGTACGAAAGCAGATTCAAAGAGTTAATAGAATCGTTGAAGTTTATTATTCTTCTTAAGCTTTGTTTAAGTAGATTCCGCATATTTAACAAAGTCATTCAGTGTTTCATTGTTAGTAGTTTAAGATTTATCCAAGATTACTAAGCCCTTAACAAGCTACATAGTTAGTTTGGTAAGAGTACATCGATCCAACAAGTGGTAACAGAGTTTGTGTGGAAACTCTGATTAAGAAGAAACCCTAAACCAAACCGATTTCCTAAAACAAACCCTACAAGATGTCAACACCTGAACCTGCACCAATCCCATCCATCACTACTATTCGCATCCCTATTATAACGCCCTAAAAAAACATTTAATTGTGAAAATATCCTAAGTATATAAGACCATAGCAATTGAATAATTCATAATATGTCTAATGTTTAAACTATGGAGGCTTCAAAATAAAAGCAAATTGTAAAAAAAAATAATAATGCATCTCACGTTTTTCTTTTTGTCTTAGCCGAATTTTTGTAAATTCTATTCAAATAGGAGATCAAATTAGTCTAGGTGCATATTTAAACTTGGAAAGTATATTAGTCTTAAAATCACACTCTAACTTTGGCACATTCCTTCTTTTGTTTCCCATCTCACGATTTTTTTGTGACTAAATAATTACTCATCCCCCAATCACGGCAATTACCAAAACTAATCCTCCTTTGATTCTATTAATCAGCCGAAAGTCTTACCTCCAATCCCATTTACCAAAATCGACTCCCACACCAAAAGAAAAGAAAACACATAAACTTTAAACCTAAAAATAAAAGTGACGGCTGGAGTTTTTCCTCTCCATTCTTTCGATTCATAGAGGCTGCAAAAAGGGTGTTTGATCGTGGGCTAGACGTGGTTATCTTGTTTGTGATTTCTGCTTGAAAAAGGATTGGGTTTGGGTTGTGTTTCGATCTGGTTAGGCTGGTATTCGACCCTATTGTTTTGCCTTGTCTTCCTCGTTGTCGCTTCAAGGGTATCGTACCTCTTTCTTTCTTTTAATCTCCATTCCATTCGAGTTTTATGCATGAATTCATAAAACATGTTATGTTATATATCTAAGAATCGGCTGTTGGAATCATATATATATATATATATCACGCTTGGAATAAACGCATGAAACCAGAAACATGTTACTTGGTATAATTAAGAATCGGCCGGCATGTTTTCGAATAAAAGCTCACATGAAATGATACAACATGTAAGCTTATAAGTTTACGTAACTGATGTGTGAAATGAATCTTATCGTTTCATTAAATAATATAATAAGGATGGACATATATGTGTGCATAATATTTGTTTTAACATGAGACGTTAATATTAGAACCATAATCACCATTGATGACGGACCGTTAGGTTGCGGTTTTTATTACATGAATATACATATACCTGTTCTGACGTTAGATCATATTATTGGCTTTAGTAACTAAAATGGAATAAAGAAATCTGTAGTTTGTGATGAAAAACTGGAAGTAAGCATGGTAAATACGACTAATGAGAATTCGAAATCAGGCCGGGTTTGGTAATACTCTATCTCGAATATAACTTGTGAGGAAGTAATGTTTGCATGAGATCTTAAATACAGCTCCTAATTATCATTTATCATAATGCCTAGTTAACCACAAATTACAAATTGTTGTCATTAGAAATAAATACATGTACTAACGAATTCGAAATCGGGTCTCGGTAACACTCTATGTTGAGTACGGATTAATACATATGTTGAAGAAACCTTTGCATGAAATGTTGAATGAAATCCTTAATACAATAAGTCATTAATGATAATTATAATGTATAAGATCATATTACAAAGTTGGTCCAGTCAATACTTCGAAATCTATTTAATTATAAACAAGTATATTACTTGTTGTTTCCATATTAAGTAAATGAATAATTAAATGATAAATGGTCCCCTAATTCGTTGTAGATAATTTGAAGGAGGAGCGAGTCAAGTTTTGAATACGCGTTGAATTGTTTTTGAGGTACAGATATTCTGACCTTTTCAGTAAAGGTTTCTCATGACTCCCCTTTTCTTTTGATCTTTTATTCTGTTTAGGGTTCCCGATGCCATTGCTATGAAACCCCATTTTATTTTCTGAACCTTTTCTGTGATGAACCTTTGTTATCTGAACCTTCTGATTTGGACTTTCTGATTTGACCTTCTGATTTGGACTTTATGATATGAACCTCTGATATGTATTTCTGATCTGATTATTTTGATGACCTATGATCTGTGTCATTTATGACATTCTGTTTGACCTATTCTAGTTTGACACCCGAGCCAAATTTTGTTTCACTAGGCATGGGGGTTCCATGTCCGTGTCAGTGATGCACCTCTGACATGACTCTAGGGCAGTAGAGTGATGTTCTGCCACGTCCCCTTTCTGATATGTTATGTGCACACTTTATGATATGATTTATTATGGCCAATCTGATTTCTGTGGGGGCGTATGGATGCATCCTAGATCTGTTTCTGTTTCTGTTATCTGTTATCTGTATCTGGTGATTGATGCTGCGTGCATGCACGTCCTTCACAACTCTGGTAGGTCTCCTCTACATATGCTGCTTTATGTGTGATTATGACTATGATTATGATTATTATGAAGGCATTATTATGAAGGCATTATATCTGTTTCTGGGCTCGTGGTTGACGACTAACCCTTACTTTACCTCTTATTACTATTTCATACTTACCTTTGATTACATTCTGTTGTTTCCTTTATACCTTATTCAGTATTCGTTTCTGTTTCTTTATTACTTCGTTGTTATATCTGTTCACTGGGCTTTTTAAGCTCAGCCGCGTTTTCTTTCTTACGCGGCAGGTTTTAGTGGGAAGCTGGGATATGAGTGAAGAGTGCATAAGATATTAGTGGACTTCACCTTGATAGCTATATTCTGGATTAAAGATGACTAGAAGAGATTTATATTTCAGACTTAGCATTTCATTGTTATTCTCTTTTGTAACCATGTATTTCAGATTATTTTTCCTTTGTAACATCTGGAATTCTTTTGTATTACTTATGTTGTATGTCTGTATATGCTTTGATATGTCACCGTAATGTAGCAATTCTACCCTTGTCGGGTTGGGGCGTTACACCTATAATCAAGAAGGGAGAGTATGATCTATGGAGCATGAAGATGAGACAGTACATTGCTATTACAGACCATGCACTATGGGATGTAATTGTCAATGGTAATCAAGTTATTGAAGAACCTGTAGAAGTTCCTGGACAACCTAAACCACCTAAGCAACAACTATCCGCAACTATGAAAAGAAATCAAGACAAAGCTCTCAACATACTGTTGTCTGCTATTCCTGATGGTCACCTATTAAAGTTTCATGATGCTAAGGATGCAAAACAATTATGGGCTGCTATCAAAACAAGGTTTGGAGGTAATGATGCTTCCAAGAAGATGCAGAGAAATTTGCTGAAGCAACAGTTTAAAACTTTTACTGTTGGAGAGAGAAAAGGTCTTGATGCTGCTTATGACAGATTCCAAAATCTACTCAGTATGCTAGTGTTATATGGTGCTGAAGTAACTGTTGAAGATGCTAACTTAAAATTTTTAAGGAGTTTGCCATCTGTCTGGCATGTGGTTGCTACTATGATCAGAGGACAACCTGGTTTGGATACTATGGACTTTGATGACTTCTACAACAACTTAAAGGTCTATGTGCATGAGATGAATGGTCAAGCTAATTCCAAATCACACAACATTGCTTTTGTGTCTTCTGAAAACAAGAGCAGTACTTCCACTAAAAGTACTACTTATCCTGTTCAAAGTACTGTTAGTGATAAACAGCATGTTTACACAACCATGTCCACTACCACTTCATCACCCTAAAACAACATCAATTGTGATGATGTTGTATGCTCATTCTTTGTGCAACAAGCCACTTTACCTGTTACTTATGAAGAAGATCTGTTGCAAATTGAAGACGATGCTCTAGAAGAGATTGACATAAGATGGCAAGTTGCTATGATCACTGCTAGGATCAAGAAGTTCATGAAGAAAACAGGAAGAGGCATTGACTTCAAAGCCAAACAGGGTATAGCATTTGATAAGTCTAAGATTGAATGCTTTAATTGTCAAAGGACTGGACACTTTACCAGGGAATGCAAGTTTGCTAAGTGTCAAGCAAATAGGATGATTGAGAAACCCAAGGTTGAAATCAAGGAAGCTCCTGAACCAAAACCAAAAGCATTAGTGGCTCAAGAAAATCTTTCAGAAGTTGACTGGAGTGCTGAATTTGATGATGAACCAGTAACTATCTCTATGCTTGCAATGGAGGAATTTGATTGGAGCACAGCTTTTGATGAGGAACCAGGATATGCTGCTTTGGATTCAAATGAAGATCTTGGAGGCTTTGATTGGAGCATGGAAAGTGAAGATGAACCTATTTTGCTGGCTATGGTAGCTACTTCACCAAGTTCACCCACTGCTACTGAGGTATGCTCTAAGTGTAATAATGTTTATCTAAAGCTACTTAATGACTATGTGTCTGAAAGAGATAAACATAATAAAGCTAGGTCTGAAGTGCTTGGTTATCAATTGACTTTAGAGTCAATGGAAGCCAAAATAATAACACATGAAAACAATGAAGTAGCTTGGGCAGAACAATATAAGCAACAGGATTATCAATTAAAACTAAGTGAATGGAAGTTAGGATGTAAGGTGTCTGAATTAGAAAAGATGACTAAAGAAAGAGATATTTTGTTAGAAAAACTTGCTAGTTGGAAAGAAGCTGGTCTTACACATGCTAGTTTTTGTGAAAAACAATGAAGAGCACATGTTAAAACATGACTAGGTTATGGTGTTGAGTATAGTAGCTCAGAAGAGAACCCAACTAGTGATAAGGAACAAGGTAGTTCAGAGGAACTCTCAACTAGTTAATTTGAAACTTGCTCAGAAGAAAACACATCTAGTAGTGAGGAACCCATTAGCCCAACACCTCCTGAATTTAAGAAAGATGAGGGGTATCATGCAGTTCCTCATGCCAATGGAAGTTTTCAACCACCTAGGAAAGATGTTTCTTGTTTTGGAGTAGGCAATCTAGAGTTTAGGAATAAGCTTAAGGGTCAATCTAATCCAAGTTCATCTGAAGAAAAAGTTGAGATTCCTAAGGATGATACACATAAAAGGAATGCTAGGGATTCAAGGAATGCAAACAATGATAAAAGGTTTTCTAAAGTTTTTTCAAAACCAGTAGTATTCACAAACTTTTCTCAAAGAACTGCTAGTCACTCAGCAGTACCTTCACAAAATACTTTTCAAAATACTGCTAACTTTAGAAATTCTTTTAATCATTCACCTAGAAATCATATTGGTCTTGGCTATAAACCTCAAAGAACAGAATTTGGGTTGATAAATCAGAAATTGTGTTTTGTTTGTTATAGTCCTAATCACTTGATAAAAGATTGTAACTTTCATTCAGAATACTTAAGTCAATACCCAAAGACTAAATCTGCTCACCATAGGCCAACAGAGACTAAACCAGTTTGGAACTATTCAACTAGGGTCAACCATAACAATTTCTCAAAAGCCTATAGGTACCCTCACAAGAAAAGACCTTTTTCCAACCACCAGTACCTTCAGGCAACACTTTTCAAGGTACTGGTAAGCCACAAACAGTACCCTCTCTAAGTACTATTAGGAAGTTTTCCCCCAATCAAGGTACTGCTAATGTAAGACCAAGAAGTTCCAATAAAGTACCTAGAGCTCCTGGCGGTGATACCAATTTCAATAAACCTAAAAGGCCTTACAACTCGAAAAGAGTATCTAACTCACAGACCTCAAATCAAAAAGTTAAAACCATGTGGGTCAAGAAAGAAAGTACTGCTGGGAAACAACCAGTACTTTCAGAATGTGTGAGTAAAAAGGAAAGTGTTGTTGAAAAAGAAAGTTTTGTTGAAATCCATGATCAAGTTTTAGAACATAATAAAGTGATTGATTATGTTTTCAAAAACAGTGGTGATTACATACCTAAAGAATTTAAGTATGTCACCCCACAAGGGGAACACAAGTCAGTAATGGCTTGGGTTCCTAAAAGAAACTAACTTTCTTATTATTGTGCAGGGCAACCCAGAAGAGGAGCTTAAAGATCATTTAATTGTTGATAGTGGTTGCTCTGGAAGCATGACAGGGGATAAGGAGCTACTGTCAGATTTTAAGGAATATTTTGGAGGAAGAGTTGCATTTGGGGATGATGCTACTGGAGGGAGAATTACAGGCAAAGGAACTATCAAGACAAGAAGTATTGATTTTGAAAATGTTCGTTATGTGAAGGAGCTCAAGTTCAACCTCTTATCAGTATCTCAAATTTGTGATAAGAAGCATCCTGTGTTGTTCACTGACACAGAATGTCTTATTCTCTCCCCTGAGTTTAAGTTTGTAGATGATACCTTGGTGATTTTGAGGGAACCAAGAACCAATGATGTGTATAGCATAGATATGAAGAATATTACCTCCACTGAGAGAGCTACATGTTTGGTAGCAAAGGCAACACTTGAAGAGGCACATCTATGGCACAGAAGACTAGGTCATGTGAATTTCAAGAATATCAACAAGCTGGTCAAAGGCAATCTAGTTCAAGGTTTACCTTCCAAAACTTTCAAGACTGATCATTCATGTTTGGCCTGTAAGAAAGGCAAACAACATAGAGCTTCATGCAAAAAGCTTGGGGAAAGAACTATCAGAGAACCTTTTGGAGTTGTTGCATATGGATTTGTTTGGACCTGTTTCAGTATCAAGCCTAAACAAGAAGAAATACTGCTTAGTTGTGACAGATGATTGCAGTAGATTTAGTTAGGTCTTTTTCTTGGGATTCAAAGATGATACTTTTGATGCTATTCATGATCTAATAATATCCCTGGAAAATCAATTGAGACTCAAAGTTAGAGGTATTAGATGTGATAATGGAACTGAATTCAAGAATAAGCTTATGGATGATTTTTGTGCCAACAAAGGAATCAAGAGGGAGTTTAGCATTGCTAGAACTCCTAAGCAGAATGGAATTGCAGAAAGAAAGAACAGAACCTTGATAGAAGCAGCAAGAACATTGCTTGCAGATTCACTCTTACCTATTCAGTTTTGGGCTGAAGCAGTAAGTGCTGCTTGTTATATTTTAAATAGAGTTTCTATCACCAAACCTCAGATGAAGACACCCTATGAGTTACTTATGGGCAGGAAACCCAACATCAGCTTTATGAAACCTTTTGGCTGTCCTCTCACTATCCTTAACACCATTGATAATTTGGGTAAGTTTGATGGCAAGTCAGATGAAGGATACCTATTGGGTTACTGTACCAATAGTAAAGGTTTTCGGGTGTATAACAGGGTTACAAGGAAGGTTCAAGACTGTCCACATGTTGAATTCCTTGAAGATCAGCCAAACCAAAGAGGTAAAGGTCCTGATTGGATGTTTGACCTTGATGTGTTAACTCCTACTATGAACTATGTGCCTGTTAGGGAGGAGAATCAAGTTGTTCATTCAGAAGAAGAAGATTCACAGTTCATAGTTCATGGTGTCAATGTTAGTTCTACAGATGTTCCTGACACAGACTCTATTGACAAGGAGCAAAGTACTGTTGACAAGGAGCAAAGTACTGTTGTGCAAAGTACTGTTGACTCAGCTCCCATAATCTCTGATGAAGATCAAGATGAACTCAATAGCATGCTTTTTCAAGAAACACTTGCAAAGTCCTATGAAGATGATCTAAGACGAGCCTATGAAGCAGAGAAGACTAAGGGAAAATCTACAAACATATCTCATAGTACTTTGGACAATAGCACTTTGGATCCCAGTACTTTGGATCAGAGTACTGCTGCTCAATTTGAAAGTACTTGGACCAACACTGATGATTTTCCTGGTTCATCCATACCTCCTTTTGAAGAATCAGATGATGAGCTACAGGAAGAAGGAATTTTCTCTCAACAAGGTCCTGATCTCACAAATTTGGAAGATGATCTTACTGTTCCAACAACTCACACTTCTAGAGTACATAAGAATCATCCTGCAAATAAAATTATTGGTTCTCCTACTTCCGGTGTTCTTACAAGATCCAAAGCTAAGAGTATCACTAAGCCCCATAATGCTTTGCTTAGCTTTGTTTACAAACAAAACAGGATGAATCATAAGGAGCATCATACATGTTTTTTTGCTTGCTTTATCTCTCAAGAAGAACCCAAGAATATAGCTTAAGCTTTAACTAAAGAAAGCTGGGTTGAAGCTATGCAAGAAGAGCTTTTACAATTTAAGCTTCAAGAGGTTTGGGTCTTATGTGATTTACCTAATGGAATGAAGGTAATTGGTACAAGATGGGTCTTCAGAGTCAAAAGAGATGAAAGAGGTAATGTCATCAAGAACAAAGCAAGATTGGTTGCACAAGGATATAAACAAGAAGAGGGAGTGGATTATGATGAAGTATTTGCTCCTGTAGCAAGAATTGAAGCAATCAGATTATTCCTTGCTTTTGCCTCTTACATGGGATTTCCAGTTTATCAAATGGATGTCAAGAGTGCCTTTCTTTATGGCACGATTACAGAAGAGGTCTATGTTAAACAATCTCCTGGTTTTGAAGATCCTGAACATCCAAACAAAGTCTACAAAGTGTTCAAAGCATTATATGGCCTTCATCAAGCTCCCAAAGCATGGTATGAAAGACTCTCAAATTTTCTATTACAACATGGTTATAGGAGAGGAGCTATTGATAAGACTTTATTCATTAAAAGAGACAAAAAGGATATCATGCTAGTTCAAGTTTATGTGGATGATATTATCTTTGGGGCTAAAAAACAGTCCATGGTTAAAGAGTTTGAACAACTCATGCAAAAAGAGTTTTAAATGAGTTCAATGGGTGAATTAACTTTCTTTTTGGGGCTTCAGGTTAAACAATCAAGTACTGGAATCTTCATAAGTCAAGATAAGTATGTCACTACATTCTTAATAAGTTCAATCTCAACACTATCAAACCAGTCACAACACCCATTAAAGCTTCAAACTCATTAGGAAAGGATGAAGATGGAAAACCAGTGGATGTCAAGCTTTACAGATCTATGATTGGGTGTCTTATGTACTTAACTGCATCAAGGCCTGATATCATGTTTGCTGTATGTCTTTGTGCAAGATATCAAGTTTCACCCAAGGTTTCTCATATGAATGCTGTACAGAGGATTTTTGGTTATCTCAAGCATCAACCTAAGTTAGGATTGTGGTATCCTAAGGAGTCCCCTTTTCACTTGGAAGCTTTTTTAGATAGTGACTATGCTGGAGATAATTATGATAGAAGATCAACCACTGGAGGATGCCAATATCTTGGAAGAACATTAGTTTCATGGCAGTGTAAGAAGCAAACAATTGCAACAACTTCATCTACTGAGGCAGAATTGTGGACAAGTTTTGTGGATGCAAAATCAACACTTGGACTATGGATACAATTTTACGAATACTCCTACCAACATTGATAATGCGAGTACTATTTGTATTGTGAAGAATTCAGTTTACCATTCCAAGACCAAGCATATACAAATAAGGCATCACTTTATTCGAGATTGTTATGAGCACAGACTCATAAATGTTATCAAGGTTCACACAGATGATAATGTAGCAGATTTACTCACAAAAGGCTTTGATGTTTCAAGATTCAAGCATTTGGTGGTAAGTATTGGTATGATAAATTATTAGGCTACTTTTGAGGGGAGGCATTAGCAGTTAGTTATTATTTGAGGGGAGGCTACATATATCATTTTACAGAAAAGAAAATTTTATTCATTAACATTCAAAGTGATTACATTGATCATTCAAGAACCACAGATACAATCCAGACAATGTTAGATCATCAAAACAACCTACACCCTACATAACCTACTCCATAGGCCTTTTTCCTTTTCCTCGATAAGTCTGCTTTCCCTTGTGAGCATTCTTTCTTTTGTCATCAAAAGATGATTGCTTTCTTGGACAATCAAGGAAAAGCACTTGCATTGGAGGTCTCTCTGGTCTTGCAGGCTTGTAGGAACCCAGCACTCCTTGATCGTTACGGGCTCCAGGTTGTTAAACCTTTAATTTTCTAGGAACAATAACATTGAATAACATGCAGCGGAATAATAAATAAGAACATCAATGTTATCAACAAGGTTTTATATTCAAACGTTTTCCTTCAAGCATACAAACATCTACAACCCCAATTCTACTTGATCAAGGTAGAACGACCTTGAGGCTGACTAACCAACTAACTCTAACTAAACCTTAGGCGTTTCCCAAATCCCTACGCCTAGGTTCCCACACATACACACCTTTGAGGTTTACATCTTGTACGTACTTAATAAAACTAATGACCTTATGTCTCTTTATATACTAGAGACATCTAGGGTTTACAAGAGGAATCATAATACAATTAGGAAACTAAATCTTTTAAGTAAATCTTCTAGAATCTTCTAAATTCTCCATCTTTTTGTAGTTTCCCATCTTGTCACTTTAAGCCCTTCATGTTTCATTCTTTCTTGTTTTGTATCATCAAATCTAATAGACCCAACAATCTTCCCCTATTTGATGATGACAAAACATACACGTTCTTGTACGAACTTCCCATGAATGAAACAATCTTGTCTTCCCCTTAAACTATGCTATGCCACTCCAAGATTTCTTCCCCTTTTTGTTATCAACAAATAGTGAACGAATTGAAAGCTTCCCCTTGAGTGGTGCATGTACATCAAATGATTAAAACACATGATAAAATACTTCCCCTTAAATCAATGTGTTAATCATCTCTATGATTCTTCAAATCTGTAGGCTCCTTGTAATGATCACTTGTGAAGAAAACCGAGTATAAAGAATTTGATGAAGAAGTAGAATTTCCCAAACTTGTGTCTTAAATCTTTTACTATCCATGGAACTCCATACTCATACCAAGCCATAAATATAAGTAGACCGCAATCCCTTGACAAAATCCTCAACTAATATGAGACACTGAGCACTACAATGTAACTCCTTTAAGTGATAGCCAATGTGTGCATAGAGCATCATAAGAAAAATCACACATTGCTAGATTCATCAAGCTATATGATAAGAACACGAACCTGTGAAACTCATCTACAACTTCAAATAAGTGATATTCAACCTTCTTTGTAATCAATTAATCCATAAGAACGAGCCTTTAATCTTTTAAGAACATAAACTTCTTCCTCTGTGTGTGTACCAAATAACCTTCTGTGTGTGTAATCCAAAACCAATCAAATTTATCTCGATCATATGTACTTCCCCTTACTTCTCGTAAACCAAGCATATATATTGAACCATAAAGGTCTTTACTCGTCTCCATAAATTATCTTGTAGCAGTACTTTGCAATGAGACACACAACAGTACTTTCAAACGAGTAGCAGTACCTTGCATTCGGCAAGCAGTACTTTGAAAAACAATGGAGCAGTACTTTCACGCAGTAGTAGTTACGAGAGCAGTACCTTCATCGAGATGCTTAACATTAGCAGCCAATCCAATCTTCTTAAGCAACTTTCATCTTTTAAACTTCACTTGTCAAATAACCATAATACGCAGCAGTACTTTGTTGGACAACAATACTTTCATTAAACAACAGTACTTTGGAATGGCAGCAACACTTTGAAAAATATTAAGCAGTACCTTGAGAGTTTATGAGGGGCAGCACGTTGGAAAATATATGCAGTTCTTTGTAGCAGTACGTTGATCATATATCAGTAACAATATATAGGCAGTAAAAACTTGACTAAGCAACATAATATACTCTCCACAACTGACCCAAATAAATAATACTTAAATCTTGTGAGTCGTCAAACAGATAATAAACCTTAACATGATAACCGACCCATTATTTTAATCGTTTAACAAATCACGATCTAAATCTGTACGCATGATCCTCAATATTAAATTGCAGTACGAGGTTTCATCTATTATTAAGCACACCGACCCATGATGAAGAGATCAACCAATCAGCATTAAGACTACCTTGTGCAAATCGACAAACCAAACTGATAACCAGTACCATGTGCAAAACGTCACTTTCACTGACCATGATAATCCTTGATACACGATAAAAAAACAAAAATAGTATGAGGTAAAAAGATAACAACCAAACCACTTATCCATGAGAATGGAATAATAAATTCACCTTGTATCATTGAATTTGTTTTCCACCGTCTCGTGATGTAGTAAAATGACAAGCTTTGAATTGGAAACCACCAATCAACGATTAAACAATAAAATCCTTTGTCGCTTTTGTTGCCGAATAGAATTAATATTTATCACAGCAGCTACGATTAAACAATAAAACCTCAGAACCCTTTTACAGATCTTCACCAAAACTGCTTCATCGACAACAGTAAAACCTTGTATAATCCCAGATATCGAGAGCCCCAGGCTCTGATACCACATGTAGGAACCCAGCACTCCTTGATCGTTACGGGCTCCAGGCTGTTAAACCTTTAATTATCTAGGAACAATAACATTGAATAACATGCAGCGGAATAATAAATAAGAACATCAATGTTATCAACAAGGTTTTATATTCAAACGTTTTCCTTCAAGCATACAAACATCTACAACCCCAATTCTACTTGATAAAGGTAGAACAACCTTGAGGCTGACTAACCAACTAACTCTAACTAAACCTTAGGCGTTTCCCAAATCCCTATGCCTAGGTTCCCACACACACACACCTTTGAGGTTTACATCTTGTACGTACTTAATAAAACTAATGACCCTATGTCTCTTTATATACTAGAGACATCTAGGGTTTACAAGAGGAATCATAATACAATTAGGAAACTAAATCTTTTAAGTAAATCTTCTAGAATCTTCCAAATTCTCCATCTTTTTGTAGTTTCCCATCTTGTCACTTTAAGCCCTTCATGTTTCATTCTTTCTTGTTTTGTATCATCAAATCTAATAGACCCAACAAGGCTTCTCTTCCACAGGAATCTTCATGGTCTTCAAGGCAGACTCTAGAGCCTGGTTCAATGCTTGTGACAATTCTTTGGATAGTGCTGTAGTTGGAGCAGAAGTTGTATCCTTTTTCTTAGGTTTTTGGTTGGTTGATGTTGATGCAATAGGAGGAAAGTATTCACTCCATCCTGGTTTGGAATCAGAATCTTATCAGAGAAGTACTTGATCTCTGAATCACTGGAATCATCAGAAGAGATGTATATCAATGGGAAGTTACTCATGATGATGTTAGGGTTTTTAGGATGAAGTAAGGTTTTTGTGATGAAGAAAAGTGTTAATGAAAGCTCCTTTTATAGGCAAGAAAGTCTTATGGGTTATTAATGATAATCATTCAATTATACTTGCCTTGGTAGTTTTGGGGAGTAACTATGGAAAGTATTTAATGCATCGGGTTGACTTTCAGAAGATATTTTGGTCAAAGACTCAATATTCATAGATATTTTTATCGACCAGTACTTTGCCAAAGTATTGCTATGGGAAAGTGCTGCTATAAGGGTACTGCTGACGTGTCACGTACTGCTATGTGGAATGTACTGTTCTAATGGTCATATATAAGGGGAATGGAGATACATGCCAAAATAACGGTATCCGTATTAAATGGGATTTGATTTTTTTAAATCTTATCCATATTTAACAAACCCTACCACCTTTTTAATCTCCCGTTTCCACTTTCCATCCACATTCTCTTACGCAGTCACTGTTATTCTCAATTCACCCTCTTCATACCACTTCATTCATCCATACTAATTCACAAATGGCTCGTTCCACTTATAGTAAACACAATATTATTGCCAATTTAGACAAGACTGAATTGAATATTGATTTTCATGCTGTGATTGATTTCCTTACTGGGTCTTCAATCAATTACTCTTTATTGGTCAATCCAGATATCATTGGACCATGGATTCAAGAATTTTGGGCAACTGCTGCATCCGGTTGGGAAGAACCAGATCACTCTTTCATAACGGCTACAGTTGTTGGGCGTAATATTAGGATCACTGAAGCTAGTATTCGTATAGATCTTATGTTCCATGATGAAGAAGGAAGTGTTTGGTTTGATAAACAAGTACTTTGGGACACCCTTAGGGATATTGGGTATGAGGGTTCACTTACCAAGCTTACATTTGAGAAACCCTTATTTAGTACACACTGGAAGTACCTGATTCATGTTCTACTTCATTGCCTCAGTAACAAAAGTACTGCTTGGAATGAATTTAGTCAAACCATAGCATCAGCCTTAGTGGGATTAGCTACCAATCAGCCTTTTAACTTCTCATTCATGATTCTTGATGGTATGCACAAACACATCAAGAATGGTTCACCATTTTTGATGTATCCCAGGTTTATTCAAATCTTTTTGAACAAACAGCTTGAAGGTGTTCCCAAACCCCAAGAATTCTTGCCAGCCATTGTTCTTCCTAATAAGGTGTTTACTTTTATGGCTACCAAGAGTGCTAAGTTCTCTGGAAGGAATACACCTCTCACTGCTCATATTTTGGAAATGGCACTAGCTGTTAGAGATGCTGCTCAAGAAGAATTAGACCCTGCTTCAGACTCTGCTCCCACTCCATCCCAAGCTCAAGATGTTTCACCACATTCAGAGCAGTCACACTCAGAGGAAGGAGATGCTTCTCAACATACTTTTTCAAGGGAAAAGACTGCTTCTCCACAAGGTACTACTCCTCATGATTCATCACAGGATGAGAATCAACCATCCACTCCCAATGATTATACTTTCACAGATGGTTCTCAAACATCTGGAGGAGATGAGGGGGTGATGGCTGATGATGAGCCACCTGCTCAAGAAGAAGTTCTGAATGCTTATGCTGTGACAAGGGAACTAAGGAGACTGAAGAAAGCTAATGAAGATCAAGTTGCACTACTTTTGAAGTTGAGCAACAAGTTCAGATGATTGAAGAGGTTTGTTTGGCCACTTGTAAACATCACAGGCTATGGGTCAAGTCACAACAGAAACATGGTCACAAACCTAAGTCCAAGAAAAGAAAGTTCAAGAAACATTCTTCATTCCCATTGGGGAGGAATTTGCAGAATAAAAATGTGAATGAAGATGCTGGTTTGAATAAAAGTGAAGATGTTGATAATATTCAACCCTTTGAAGAAATAACACCACTTGAAGAAAATATTCATCAAGATAATGCTGAGAGAAAGATTGATGAAACTGAGCAAAATGATGTTCAAGATGCTGATATTCAAGTCAGAAGTGGTGATGATAAAGAAGAATTGGATGTGGAAGATACTGGTGTTGAAAATACTCAAGGTACTGCTCATCAAGATACTGCTTATCAAGGTACTGAGAGACAGTTTTTAATCACACCAAGGACCTTGGATTTTGAAGAAGATGTTGGTCCAACCAATCTAGTTCAGGAAGAAGAGATTAGAAAATCTACCAATATTTGATGATGAGACTATTGCTGAGATTATGATGAGTATATCCAGACCTAGAGGCATTGTTATTCAAGAAGTTGAACATACTCAAGAACAACCTTCTCCTCAACCTACTCAAGAAACTGATCCTAAAGACAAAGGGAAAGGAATCTTGGTAGAACCAGAGAAAAACAAGAAGAAGAAGGAATTCACTTTAGCACAGATAAGGGCTTTTCAAGAAGCTAAAGGTGAAGAAGCTGCTAAAAATTTACAAGCAGAACTTGATGCTGAGTTTGAGAAAGAAAGAGAGATTGTTTTTCAACCAAGAAGACCAATGACAAAAGCTCAGGAAAGAATTTTTTACATGAGTTATTTGAAAGATCGTGGATACAAAGGTTTACAGAAGTTAAAGTATCAAGAAATGAAAGATCTATATAATGCTGTCAGAGAAGCTTATGTAAGGCAAGTAGATGGCATTATTGGTTTTGATATTGAAGAAGGAAAACAGATGATGGAGGCTAGTAATAAAAGGTAAAGAACAACAACTAAATCACAGTCATCAAAGAAGTCTAAATCTAAAGTGGAATTAAGAGTAAACACAATTGATTAACTGAGGAATTACCTAAGAGTTGTTGACTTTGAGCTTCCTAAGTTAGAAGAAGATGCTACTACAAAGGCTAAGATATCAGATTTGGAAGTGATAGAATCTGAGAAAGATGGAGATTATTTTGTTTTCCATAGAGAAGATAACAGCTTCAGAGCATTCAATTTGTTGTTGGATGTATTGCATCTTATTGACAGAGAAGACTTGTTTCACTTACACCAACAAATTCAAGCTTATTTTGAACAAATTCCACTCAAAGGAATTGGTGTATTGTTGCTAGGAGATCTCACAACAATATGGGAAACAAAGGAGACAAGCACAGATGATATTTGAAAAAATCAAGAAGTCTAGGAAATTCAAAGTTGGAAATTCTTGGAAAAGGCTGGTGTGCATGTCTTAGAGTTGGAAGATGGTACTATGATTTATATGTTAGCAGAAAGAAGATATCCTCTTACAAGAGATCTGATGATGAGGATGCTGGATCATGGTATGGAAGTAGAGCAAGAGGATGAAACTGCTCTAATGGTGATTAATTTGTTCATTAATTGCACAATATTAAAACATGATGATGTGTAAGTACTGGTATGGTCTTTATTATTTAAATCTTTTGAATAAACAAGTACTTTATTCAAAGTACTGCTGATCAAACAGTACTTTTACAAAGTACTGCTTGCAGCATAAAACCAGTAAAGTCTTTTTGAAATAATAACTTTTGTTATGTGCAAAATACTTTTTGAAGCACAAAGGTTTACAGCAACAGATTGTTTTTTGAAGATATACATGGTGTTAGTACTTGTGCTACACAATAAATGGTATTCAACTCACCATGTTTAACAAACGAGAAAGAGTTTGACTCATCATGAGGGTACGGCTCTGATGTGATAATCAAATCCGTTTTTAGTTGGCAATTTACTAAAAATTGTATGGTTTTAACTCACCATATCTGTGATAAGTGAAGAGTTTACTAGCCCACAAGAAAATGGCTTGTGGTAAAGGCTGTGAAAAATCCATTCATATGGTAATTAGTTCACCATGGTAGTTGTACTAAAAGAACTAGCTAGTCCGAAAGCAAACGGCTATTGGTAAAGACTACTCAAATCCGTTGATAGCTGATGATTTGCTAAAAATCATATGGTTATCAATATACCATGGTTTACTTAACCTAAACATTGGCTACTCCAGAGTTAATGGCTTTGGTAAAGAGACATCAAAATCCATTAATTTTCAATGATTCACCTTTCACAAGAGTTAACACACCTGGAAGTGATGAGAATAGTATGAAACTTAACAGATTTGATGTACCTTATGTTGCTGAGTAGCTGAGAAGAACTAAAGTTGCTGTAAAGACAAAAGAATTGTTGCTGATAAAGATTGCAGATACTAACTACACACTGATGGTACCAAAACAACAACGAGACAGACTTTCAAAGATACAAACCTTTCCTTGAAGATAAAGATGACTGTTTTTCAAAGATTACAAAGAAACTTGAAGTCAAGCAAGTAGAATTCAATTTAGGGGAGGATTGTTCGGGTATAATATCAAAGTACTACTGGCTATCAAAGTACTGCTAGAGTATACATGGTCAAAGTACTGCTCGTTGATAAAAGTCAAAGTACTGCAAAGATTAGATTAAGGAATATTATGTAAATTCTAGAATATTCTAAGTTAGAGTTAGTTTACTTGTCATTCAAGTATTGTAAACCGACTAGGGTTTCCTTGTGCCTATAAAAGGATCCCTAGGTTGGCATTAGAGATATACGTTTTCACAGAAAAACTACAAGTTCGATATTAGAGTTGTTAGGGTTATTTGTGAGTCTGCGTATGAAAGCAGATTCAAAGAGTTAATAGAATCGTTGAAGTTTATTATTCTTCTTAAGCTTTGTTTAAGTAGATTCCGCATATTTAACAAAGTCATTCAGTGTTTCATTGTTAGTAGTTTAGGATTTATCCAAGATTACTAAGCCCTTAACAAGCTACATAGTTAGTTTGGTCAGAGTACATCGATCCAACACCTACGTTCATCTAAATCTCGGGATAAGATTTCTTCTAAGGGGGTAAGACTGTAACAACCCACAAAATCTCATCACTATCATTCCCATTACAAATACCTATAGTAGGTATTTCACAGGTAAATTTTTGCTTTTTATGTGCATTCATTACTTGCACGACTCTCTAGACCTGCCCACGTATCCACACAAGCCAAATAACTCAACACTCACATCTTATAAACCCATAGTATGTCAAGCATAAGATCACAACAACACCACAATAAGTAATTTACCAATCTAACACACTAAACATACCACAAAACCATAATAAACCCTAATTAAGCCCTAATTAGACCTATGTGCTTGCTAAACCCTATATGCTTAACTAAACTAGTTTGAAAGTGTCCAAGGCTTTAGTATGAGTTATGTAGGACACTAAATAACATATAACATGTATGGAGGTATGCTTATGGTTCGAATTCAAAGAAGAGAAAGGAGAGATTTAGAGAGAGGTTAGAGAGAGAAAGTAGAAGAGAAGTTGGGAACCTTGAGAGAAAATCAAAAAAAAAAAAGAAAATAGATTATGAGAAGGTCCAACCCTCTCCAAGGAGGGAGAGGGCTATTTATATGTACAAGGTGTTGCTTGCCTCTACTAGGCAGTGGATCGGGTTGACAGTGGGTAAAGACCCGACCCGACTCCACGAATACTAACTAATATTAATCTACGTACTAATTACTATTATAAATACTACGAGCTATACAATGCTTAATCGTACTTGGGGTGACCGAATCTTCTATAAGAAAAATCATATTCCTAACAATCTCCCCCTAAGGGAGGTCACCCTAGAAATTAAATCTTGAATTCTTGCATTGAGATCTTTATCGATATCTTTGTAGCTCGTAGTTGTTGATTCTTCAATGTAAAGAACTTTGTGCTTTCAGCAGCGGACTCTAGATGACTTGCTTGATGTGTAGGATGATCTTTGGCATTTCTTCGTGTTCATCATCCAAATAATTAGCTTCAAGTCATCTTTGAGTGGAAGTGTCTCTTTGTGATGTTGTAATTGTCTTTGTGTTGTCATGCTCACACTTTTCTGGATCATGATCTTCTGCATCAGAGTTGTAGAAGCATAGTTGAAGCCCATTCCATGATCATGATTTCTTTAGACTTGATGTTGAAGTGTGAGCATGAGATGATGAATCGGCATCTTTTCAGCAATCAGCACAAATCGTCATCTTTTTTGTTTCTGGTGGGAATACGCCTTTCCAACATGCTCATAACCACTTTGCTGTGTGAATCTCCATGGTTGAATTGGTCTGAAAGCTCCTTTTAGTGGTTGGTATGAGCATGCGGAACTAGAGTGATGGTGGTGAAAAATGATAAATTTGGTATGTTGAGCTGCATAAAACTTGGTTAGTAATAAACATACCAGCACTTACAAGTTCGGACTTCGAGATCGTCAACAGCATAGTGTGAAGACTTTCTCTAATCCTTACCAAGGCCGTTCCTAATCGGATGCCCCACGACTGTAGACCTTTTGGAACACCACCATGATTAGGTGAGTCGCTGGAGATCACCCCACGACTGTAGACCTTTTGGAACACCACCATGAACACTAAGCGTAATCCACAAGAGATTACCGAAGTGACCTACTGTCAGGGCTGTTTGATGTTGACCCTGGCAGGAGTTTCCACTCAATCACTGGGAAATACATATGTATATTCCCTCATAAGTGTTCTTGGCAGATTGCTAAGATCTGCGTAGGACTCAAAATATTACAACTGGTGTCCTTAATGTTGAACAACCAGTGTAGAAGTATCAAGTGTTCCTATGAGATCGTTTGATGCATCTCGTGGCTCTAGACTCGATAAGTGCACATTGGTTATCCTATACGGAGACTAGGGAGGGGTCACCTGTTTCAATATCAACTAGCTCTAAGAGACAAGTCGATAGATTACACCGGTTCCCCGTGAGAATGAAACAAGCTCTTTTAGGAGAACTTGAGTGGCTGGAAGGTTTAGTGCAGTGCGTCACTGGGTCCATGACGTCTTTTCTTCAATATCGATGTTACATTAGTAACAATCAGTAGCATATGAATTGAACCCGGTTTCTGCCCTATGGTTGAATAAATGGAGGGCTATTTCTTTTCACCCTTTCTCATTTCATTTCTTTTTAATTCTTCAACCCCTTCAGTGCTTACCAAGACTTCATTACAAGAACCTTGTTGGGTTTGTTCCAGTCCTAGCTCAATCTCAGTCGGTACTCTTCCCTTTCTCACTTTTCTCCCTTTTTGCAATCATTCCTAAGGACTTCTAATCTATCTATTGGATTGTCCTTGGGAAGATCCCTCCAGTTCTGGTGGATCATGGGAACAAATACCTAACCCTACCATCCTTATAACTCCATGCTTTAAAGTAAAGTGGTTGGTCTTTTGGTATCTTTCCACAATCGCCATATAACCAAATCATTGAAAATTCTCTCAAAGTGTTTAAGATAAAGAAACACATTTTGTTAACACTTTGAAAGTTTTATAACTTTTCAAATGCTCCCCCTTAACATCTGCTCATGGGTTTTAGATAGAAATTTGCACATGTCGGGGTGAGTTGCACTTTTGAATTGATTCACTCTTAATAGACATATACCCTAGGGACACGTTTACGTTGCTTAGTTAAAGGGATCCATTATCAGCTTTTAGGTGATAACTAGCCCTAATAACTAACTTGAAGTTGTTAACATTCCTTAAAAAGGAAGTTAGACCCGTCAAAGTATACATCTAAGAGGAGCTTCTCGAAACGGTACTTTCTACTTGGATAAATCCTTTCGAATTCTAACATTTGTGTTTCGTCAATTCATGAGTCAAATCTGAGTCAAAAGCAATTCACGGTTTCTACTTGTTATTGTAAAAACACGCGAAAGACTCTTAGCCACTTGTTCACTTGCTCCCCCTCAATATGTGCTTTGATTAAAATTCAAAAACTTCAAAAATTTTAGCACATACGGGAGAGCGTACCTTTGAGTCCAAAAACATCACATTTTAAATCAGATTTCATTTTTAAATCACATTCTCTCCCCCGATCAAAAAATTTCAAATCTTTTGAGATTTTGTGATCCCAATTGATTTAAATGATTTTAGAAGAAAATGGGAGAAAATGTGATAAAATTTTAACATGTACTGATTTTAGACACTTTTTCACTGCTGCTGGTGCACAAAGTTTTTAAAGGTGCCGAAATTTTGAGCAAATACGCTCCCCCTCAATTAATGACCCGATTTCTATTTAAAGAATTGGAGTCATTAGGTTGAGCGGTAAGGTATTTGTAAAAATTTAAGTCCAATAGCCACCTTGTAAACCACAAAAACTCTCTTGAAGAATCATAAGAGAGAGATTTTGGGATGAAAGAAGACTTCTCTTCTTTTTCTAGACGTGATGCACTGAAACGTACATCAAATCGAAGAAACATGGATATAAAGTAATCCATGCCCGAGTGAACTTCACCCGGTGAGGGGAACAACCGTCTTTGAGGCGACGAGTTTTCCCCATGGATAAAAGCGGGGTGCTATCTGAAGTAATAGCAAGCCGATAAGACATGTTTTAGCCGGTAAATATAACTCCTGCTCGAGCTTCACTTAAAGTCCTATGCCATCAATGAATGATATTCATAGAAGTTTAAAATGTTATCGATAAACAGAAGACTTGCCTAGGATGAAACTATTTTTGTATTTTGTGTTTTTCAGATTTTTATGGTTTTTCTAGGTTTTATATTTTTGTATTTTTCTTTTGATTTTAAAAGGAATATGCACAAGGATATGTGAAGCAAATCCATTACTCGTCATTTTCCTCTTGAAGACTTTTGAGTGACTCAGGAGAGAAACTCTTCATTCCAAGGCGCGGGAGAATGAATTGAAACCGATCTCTGGGAAGTGCCTTAGTGAAGATGTCAGCCAGTTGAAATTCTGTCCTTACAAAGTAAAGTTCCACAATTCCCTTTTCCACTTGTTCCCTGATGAAATGATGTCGAATATCAATGTGCTTCGATCTGGAGTGTTGGACGTTGTTGCAGCAAAGAGCAATTGCACTTTTGTTGTCACAGTACATCGGAATTTTGTTGTACACAAAGCCATAGTCAGATAATTGTGATCCCATCCAAAGGATTTGAACACAGCAAGATGACATGGCAATGTATTCAGCCTCAGTGGAGGAAATGGACGTACTCATTTGCTTCTTTGATGACCAGCTAACCAGCTTATCTCCTAGAAATTGAGCACCACCTGAAGTACTTCGACGAGTATCTTGACACCCCGCATGATCAGCATCAGAATAGGCAGTGAGAGCCATAGCAGTGTCTTTAGGATACCAAAGGCCTATGTGAATCGTCCCTTGAAGGTACCTGAAGACCCTTTTGACTGCTTCTAAGTGCTTTTTGGTGGGTTTGGATTGATAACGAGCACACATGCAAACAGCAAATAGAAGATCTGGCCTGCTAGCTGTGAGGTACATTAATGATCCAATCATGCTACGGTAATTAGTTTGGTCAACTGGAGCCCCCTCAACATCCTCATCCAGTTTTGACCTCTCTACCATTGGGGTGTCAACAGAATCAAATCCAAATTTCTTCAAGATTTCAGTAGCATACTTGGATTGATTGATGAAGATACCGTGGGGATTCTGAGAAATTTGTAATCCCAAGAAAAATGACATTTGCCCCATCATGGACATTTGGAATTCTGTACTCATCTCTTGTGAAAACTGATTACATTCCAATGGATCTGAAGAAGCGAAAATAATGTCATCCACATATNAAAAAATTTTAAATCTTTTGAGATTTTGTGATCCCAATTGATTTAAATGATTTTAGAAGAAAATCGGGAGAAAATGTGATAAAAGTTTTAACATTTACTGATTTTGAGACACTTTTCACTGCTGCTGGTGCACAAAGCTTTTAAAGGTGCAGAAATTTTAAGCAAATACGCTCCCCCTCAATTAATGACCCGTTTTCAATTTAACGTGTTGTGGCCATTAAGTTGAGCGGCAAGGTATTTGTGAAAATTTAAGTCCAATAGCAACCTTGTAAACCACAAAAACTCTCTTGAAGAATCATTAAGAGAGAGATTTTGGGATGAAAGAAGACTTCTCTTCTTTTTCTAGAAATGATGCACTGAAGCGTACAACATTTCGGAGGTGCATGGATGTAAAGTAATCCATGCCCGGATGAACTTCATCCGTTGTTAGGAACAACCGTCTTTATGGCGACGAGTTTTCCTCATTTTGAAGCCCGGGTTGCTATCTGAAGTAATAGCAAGCCGTAATTTTACGAACGGGTTACAGTCTGAAATAACTGCAAGCCATAATTTTGAAGTCCGGGTTACAGCCTGAAATGACTGCAAGCCATATAGGCATGTTTTGAAAACATTTTGAACTTCTGTTCGAACTTCATTTAAAGACCCGTGTCATTATTGAATGACATTTCTCGGACCATAAATGTTATCGATGCCAGAAGACATGCCTAAAAAAAACTATACTTTTGGTATTTTTCTTGTTTTTCTGATTTTTATAGTTTTTATAGGTTTTATATTTTTGTAATTTTCTTTTCTGGGTTTTATATTATATACAAGGATATTTGAAGCGAATCCATTCCTCCTCATTCTCTTCCTAAAGACTTTTGAGTGATACTGGCATGAGACTCTCCAAACCAAGTTGCTGGAGAATAAATCGAAACCGTTCTCTAGGAAGTGCCTTAGTGAAGAAATCTGCCAGTTGAAACTCTGTCCTTGCGAAGTGAAGTTACACCACACCACTGGAGAATCCATTTGCCAAGAGAACCATTGACAGTACATCGAACCATGCCCAAGGCTCCTGCTTTAGGCCATAAAGGGCCCTTTAGCAGACGGTAGACATGGTTAGGGCGATCACGATCCACAAATCATTTAGGTTGACTGACATAAACAGCTTCATGCAACTTTCCATTGAGAAATGCAATTTTCACACCCTTTTGATAGACCGTCCAGTTCTGACTTGCAGCATTGGCGAGAAACATTCTGATAACTTCGATAGAAACACTCTGAGTGAACGATTCCTCAAAATCAATGCCTTTCTTTTGATGATAACCCTTAGCAGCAACCCTTGCCTTGTGTTCAGAACGTTATCATGCTCATCAGATTTCACTTTAAGGATCCATCTAAGAGCAATAATCATTGCACAGTCTAGAGATGGTGCCAATTCCCATACCAAAGTTGATAGAATTCATGTCTTTCTTCTTGTATCTCATTAAACCAACATTCGTCTGATATGACAATCTTAAAAACTTTAGGCTCGACTTTGGATAGTATGGAATTATAGAAGCACCACAAGGCATGTGTGTTCAGATCACTTCGTGTGGACACCGGTTGAGAAGGATTCCCATTATAGTGAAGATCATGTGGTTGTGGGTAGGAAACTGATATGCTTGTGTTAAGATCTCCTGAAGAAGAAGCCTTAGATGAAGATTCAGGAATAAATGTGTTTTAGAATGGAGCAACACCAGGTGGAGCAGATGGATTTACTTCAAAAGAATCGTCGACTGCAGTGCCTTGATGTACAGAAGGAGATTGAAAGTATGATGATGTTGATGAATGACTTGCTGATGGAGCGTCTTGAGCTATTGAGACAGGACAAGATGAACCATTTTGTATCGTTTGGAACATGAGCTGCGATGGCTAGTGGTACCGGTGTATCACCAATTGGCGGCTCCAAGTATTCATCAACCATTTGATTAGCCAAGATCTCCAAATCCTTATCGGTAGATGGTACATAAGGTACATGCAGGAGTGGGATACTGTACAATAACTGAACTGGTTGGCTCAGAAGACAAAAGTTTAGACGCGGGTCCTACACTGATGTGTGCAGAAGCCATTTGCTCACTCATCACATTGTAGAAGTTTGAATACAACTTCTCATAAATATTCACCACCAAAGCTTTCGAGGCTCGCGAATAATCGTCTGAACTTGTGGTTGCCATGGTGTAATCTTAAACGGGATTTTCAACTCTTGTGACTTAAACCGAGAGATCGATTCTCTCCCGGGATTTTACTAAAGTCAACAAAAGAAACCGAAAGATGTAATACGCGAGTGAGATCTTGGATAAGTCACAATTAGCACTAAGTGTCAAGTCGCGACGAGTCAAGTTACAATAGATCCGATCATAATAAGTCAAGTTGTAAATATTTAACTCACAACGTCAAATTACAATCAGACCAATCGAAACGACTCAAGTCACAACAATTCACCAAGCACTGGTTGATAACTAATCACTAGCCTCTCACAGCTGAGTTAATCACTAGGCACTACCAAATCGTCGAATTTTATCCTCCTCAATATGAAGCTTTGGTAGCTTTCCCCCAAACCGACAATCATCTTTATGAGACAACTTTCCCAAGTCGTTGAAGTGATTCAAAAAGTCTCATTGTATGAGGCTCATAAACCCGAAGAAAGCGATAACACCGAAGTAACAAGGTGAACCACTGATCATCTCTGCGGTTATCAATCCCGGAATTTCATATTAAGCCAGATCACATGACCTTGTTGTGCCTCCCCAATGTACACGTTACTTTACGGTTTTGAGCAGTTGTCTATTCAGGGGATTAATAGATCAACATCTTCATTTTACCAAATGCATTCTAGTTACCTTTCACATAATAGCTTAGTCCATATTGTACACACATACCCACCACAAGCACTGACCCTCTCTGCGGATATCAACTCCGGAATAAATGATTAAGCCCGGTCATGTGAATCTGTTGTGCGTCCTTGATGTACACATATATCTCCCATGATGGTTGCGAACTCATCGGAGTCAGCATAACAATGTGTACATGAAGCATTAACCAGAAGCATTTTAACTTAAATCATAACAGCTCGAATGAAGATGTCGATAAGCAATATCATCTCACATTCCAAATGTCCTTCTCATATTTCTTCCCACTGAAAGTTGAAGTAATACATACCACAAGTATCGAAAGACCACTTCCCCCACGTAGTTGGAATAGTACACCGAACGCCATGAGTTAAGACACTGATTGTCTCTGCGGTTATGACATATGTCTTCCCGGCATAACTTCAATTAAGACGAAGTATTAAGTTCATCACGTGTACTCTTTATGCATTCAGATGTATGTCTCTTTTCTCCCTTGCTGGTTTTGATACCTCAAAATCAACAACACATTTTTGCACAACAACTTGAAATTTTGTGAGAAGAACAACATTTGCTTAGATGTATCCTGTGAGAATCAACTGCTACAGAGACACTCTCTGACTACCATTATCAACCCTTATAATCAGTCGGCTATTGCTATGACCACTTTGGGAAGTAAACCCGATATTCCCAACTTGAAAAATGAAGTAGAATTCCCCGTTCTTGTGACTTAAACTTGCACCAATGTATGACAAAGAGCGGTGTAGAGACTTCATGCAACATCGAATCCTTAAGTGCTTTATACTCTTCAACCAACCAATCATCAAGTATAAGACGTACATCACCTCTTGATTATCGACAACTCCATCTGAGTTGTGACACTGAATAGAGTGATAGTTATTTTGTGGTAACATAAGTGAAGAATTACCCAAATAACTAGATATCCAAGTCTTCGTCATTGCAAAAGTTAAGAGCTCGGACAAGAATCATGAAGATACTAAGTACACTCACCCGTGAAATTTCACTTCACTTTCAAATAAATAATACCAAATAAGCACTGCGATCACTATACATTCCATTTCCAAATTCTTAGCCGAAATTTTTCTTTATATTCTTGTGGTTGATTTACATAGTGCACATTAGAAGGAACAACAATCCATGAAGAAGGGGATTCTTCAGAGTCCGGTTTTGGGAAAGGAATACCAGAAGACGGATCATTATTCACGTGCAGCTTCAATAACATGATCGTCATCTTCAACACCTTGAGGAATAGCTGGAGATTGGGTTTCGTGTGTAGTCTGAGAAATACTTCAAGATGGTTCATCTTGATCAATGGAGATTGACGAAGGTGAACCAGTTGAGTCAGCAGGAACCGGAACAAGAGCTTCAGGAACTAGATGATCAATATTCGTAAAGGCTTGGAAGTATTCATCAAACATAAATCCCAGTCAGCATTAGGTGTTGGAGGAGAGTTGAATGACCATTCTTCAAACATTAATCACCACGTAGTATAATCACCATTTAGTATATTCGAGTAAAGATAAGTGGATCCACTTGATGATTGTACTAACATGGAGAAAGAATGAACCATGTTGTTGAGAATGGTCAAAAATAAGAAGATTTCTCTTCTTCCGAAGATAAGGCGCACTGAATCGTACACCCTTCTTTTCTTTGATAAACGGGGCCTGAAGTGTTGTCAGCAGACGCCATAATGATGAAATTGAGACCCGAGGCTTGAACTGCGGTGTTCAAACGTCATAATGATGAAGAACGANGATCCACTTGATGATTGTACTAACATGGAGAAAGAATGAACCATGTTGTTGAGAATGGTCAAAAATAAGAAGATTTCTCTTCTTCCGAAGATAAGGCGCACTGAATCGTACACCCTTCTTTTCTTTGATAAACGGGGCCTGAAGTGTTGTCAGCAGACGCCATAATGATGAAATTGAGACCCGAGGCTTGAACTGCGGTGTTCAAACGTCATAATGATGAAGAACGAAGCCTGAACTGAAGTGAACAGGCATCATTGCACATCATCATTTACATTCCAGACCTCCTGAAGCAGGAGATATGCTTGCTTTAGGCCTCCAGACTTTGAGTCTTCTTATGTAGTGAATGATTGATGTACCTGCAACTCAGTAAGGACTACCTGCACTAACATTACAAACTGGATTGCATATATATGGGTTAGTAACATCAGTATCCAAACCCTTAGGGGATTCACGGTCAACCATGGTTTTGCCATTGGTAAGCACCTTTCCGGTAGGTATCCACTTAAGTCCAACATGCTTAAAAATTCTACCAGTTGGGATCCACTTATGGCAAGGTCTAGGATTATTAAGCTTCTTATGCCCAGTGAGAGACTTATCGTCATTCCTAGTCCTCAAAGATTGAGCAATATGTATCATCCTAGGGGAAGTATTAGGTTCGTCTGGCCTCTTATGCATAGAAGATGATTTACTATAAATCCTAGACTTAACAGGTTGAACCTTAGCAGTGTTCCTTACTAAACCAGGAGGCATCAAATGAGGTCGAGAACCTAAGATTCCATCCTTATGAAGTAGTGCCCTTTTCCTAGCCTTTTCTAGATCATAGTTCTTATCCAAGACATTTATATTATAATAATTTTGAATTTTAATGTTTGGTTTTGACACTGTTTTCGAACTAATCCTAGAGGAGCTGGCTGTTGGGGTAACTACTTGTTGAGGCTTAGCAGAACTAGGGGCAATACTCTTAAGCAAATAATGCGGAGTGATTGGTTTTGACAAAACTTGTTCCGCATCAACTTGGGAGGCAAACCGTGTTTTTGAAAATTTTGGTCGTTCAGATCTAAACGCAGTCGGTTGTCTAGCAACTGATTGGTTTCTATTCGATTGTAAACCTGGTTTCCCCAAGATTGATGGTTTTGCAAACTTAGTGTTCACACTATTTCCTGTTGCTTTTCTTAGCTCATTTTTTAATGCTGTAATAGTGAAACCCTTATTCAGAAGTTGAGCTTTGAATTAATCATTTTTGGCAATCAAAGAGGTTATCTGTTCTAAAGTCTTAGTTTTAGTATCTTTGATAGATTCACACAATTCATTACACTGATGTTTCAAAGACTCATTTTTTACAAGTAAATTAGCCACATTTTGTTCCAATTCAATAACAGCGTAGTCATGTTTAGCTTTGACTTCAGTACACATATCACACAACTCAGTAATACATTTTTTCAGATTTTTTATTGTCAAGTTCTTTGTTTCTAGCTGAGCTTTCAAATCATTAATCATAAAGAATTCACGGAAGTCAGGAAGTTCCGGATTTTACATGGTTGGTTAATCTGAAGACTTTCTTCCTTTTGTTGCATTGCAATTTCAAGAGAAATACAATGTTTTTCAAGTTGTAAAAATCTTATTGAAAGTTCATTAAAAACATCTTTATCAACCATATCAATTGATTTAAAAGCATCAGCCGTAAACACAGAACTTAACAAGTCATCACTTTCAGCATCCTGATCACTTTCTCCCCCTTTATGACTCATATTTGTTGAAATAGACATGGTATTGCTATCAGTCTTTTCCAACAAATTTGTGTCATAATTGAGTTTGATTTGATCAGTATGCTGTCGTTCATTAGAGAGCACATTTTGTTGAACAGTTATAGGTACCTCAGCACATGACATTTGTTCATTAACTAGTCTAAGATCTGCATCCATGCCATGGGTGACTGGAGTCACTGAACTGCTGGTAGTGTCCAGCTTATCAGTCTCTGATCCTTTGCGCATCGTGACAACTGACCCAACAACCAAAGCTTTACCCGAGTCATTAATATCATCACATGATTGCACCAAAGTTGCCTTCACTTTATCGTCATTCAAATGTCTGTGTTGTGCTCTTTCCTCAATGAATGCCTTAACATCACCCATGAGTTGGATGAGTGTATCTCTGAACCTGTCAACCTCAATTTCCGTGTGATCAACAAAACACTTCAGTGTCATCTGACTATCGTAGTCATAATCCATAGTGAATTTCGAATTGATGAACACTTGAAGTTGTTTGTTGAGTACATAAAGGGCAGCCGTTGATCTAATTTTAGAATATTCTCCTTGCTCAAGTTGTTGTTGTAGTTGATCTAAGTTAAGAATCATTGTGTCTGTGAAAGTCTGAACATCTTGATGAAAGAGTGTTGCAAACGCACGTTCGAATCTCATCTTGAATCCAGTTCCCTCTAAAAGTACTGAGAGGTGAGAATGAAGTAGTCGAAAACATTCAATGCGACTTTCCTTTGCATTATCAAGCAATTTCTGTGGCTGAAGAACATCTGACTCTTGCAAATCTGAGCACGAAGATTCCATATTAGCAATATCTAAATCAGATATGATAATCTGTTGTGCAGAGTTGGAGGTCTTATGTTTATCGATCACGTCGTACCGTTTGAGTATCACAGAGATGACAGGATCTGAATTTATAGACATGATTGTGAACGCGTATGGGATTATACAATTCTATGATTTAAACCGAGAAATAGATTCTTTCGCGGGATTTTACAAAACCAAGAAGAAACCGTGAAACAATGAGAAACCGCTGGATCGGTAAGTGATGAGATGATTGTTTGATGAACGTGATGGTTGTGTAATCGAAATCCGAATAAATACTGAAATTATGTCCAATAACTCAGAAGAATATCTCCATCCAAAATAATTCTCAATACCAGATTACCGAGGCTCACTCAAACCGTTGTCCAAGTATTATTACCACAATTAAGCACCAAGCGCATTAATACTTAAACCCGAAAACTAATGGTAAACAAATTTATTGTCTCTTGTTTCCGACTAAGCAAAAGAAGCACGTCCACGTAAAAATTGTCCCTTAGAAGTACTCAGCTCGTCCCTCCAACTAACAGCCCAATCAAGACTAACAAAGATTACTGCAAGCCCAACTAAATCACTCGTCCAGCCCAAAACAACTCCAATGGACACCCAATCACAAAACTGAACATTGCCCTAATTCCACGCTATATAAGACCCACTAATCCCACACAACCCTAATCTTCAGCACAAGTAAATCACGCAGTCACTCACCCTTTCTAAAAAATATACACGCCTCTTTCTTATCAGAAACACACCGCAACCTTATTCAAATAAATCCAATGAAATCGCCCTTTGTTGCTTGTTAAATCCGAGCACAAACACACTCCTTGATTACTATCACAGCCGACTATCACATGAAGAACAAGGAGGCTTTACCTTTACAATTCTTTGAAAGGGTAGGTTTTGTAAGTCTGATTCCTAATCTAATTAACGAACCGAATGAAATGAAATATTAACCTGAGGGGTTTTGTATTTCATTTAATTTTCGTATATTAACAATAAGGTAAAACTTCTGCAACTCGATCTATGATTTATCTCTCTTGTGATTTTGATGAACCGATTATATTTCAAGAGGTTGACTGAGATCGTTGTTCCTTTTCGTTTGATTATATCTTGTTTGAACGAAATTAAGGAGATGATGATAACAGACTTGTTATTGTCTTCTTTTTGAATTTTCAGATATTAAAGTGAAGCTTATTTTCATAAAAGATCTATGATGTTAAGTCTTTTCTGTTATGTTCTTAAGAACGAATCTTGATAAACACAAATGGATAAAGCTGAGATCATTGACTAGGCATCGATTGTAATTAAGTCGGTTTAGTTCTTCGTTTGTTTAACCCCAAAAGAAAGAAAGGATGAAACTGTTTTTTTTTTTTTTTTTTTTTTTTTTTTTTTTTTTTTTTTTTTTTTTTTTTTTTTTTTTTTTTTTTTTTTTTTTTTTCTTCTTCTTTGACAATTCTGATAGTTGACAGTAGTTAAATCTTCAAAGGATCTATAAGCTAACTGCTACGAAAAGCTAACCGCTGCCATGAGATGAAATTTGGGCAGCGTTTAGGCACACAAAAAAAGTAACCGCTGCTAAAAAGATAGCCGCTGGGACAAAGAGATAACCGCTGCTTTGAGATACCCGCTAAAATTATCTAACCGCTAGCATGAGCAACTCAGAGTTAACCGCTATAGTGATCTAACCGCTGGACCAGAAGATTACAAAGTAGTTGCTATTGTCCTTTTTGTCTTTTTCACAACAGTCCAAAAATGTGAACTAACCGCTAATAAGAAGATGACTTAAACCAACCACGAATTTTACAAATACAGCCACAATAAAGATGAAGTAGTATGACCATGTAACACCCTAAGTTAGTTATTTTATCACAAAACATGATAGTACAAAGATTTAACACAAGCAAACCACAAAGTAATCATGAAATGTAAGGTACTCAAGAGTAGCTATTCGAACCAAACACAAACCAACCTAGCCAATAAAAACACTCAATCCCAAGAATGAAACCATGGCTCTTGATACCAATTGTAGGACACTAAATAACATATAACATGTATGGAGGTGTGCTTATGGTTCGAATTCAAAGAAGAGAAAGGAGAGATTTAGAGAGAGGTGATGATACGAAAAGTGTTACGCTTTTAGGGGGTCATTTAAGCCCTAATTCGTATAAATGTGATCAAATATTGCCCTAAATCGTTCCTTTTGTCATTTTAGGTACTTTTGAGAGGAATTCTGGAAAACATGCATATTCGGACGTTTTTGGAGCATAAAAGTGAAGAAAACGACAAAGTCTCAAAAGATGAAGATTTACAACCTGACGGCGTCAGAAGTCACAAGGTGACGCCGTCAGAAAGCCTTGACAAAAGAGTGGAAACCAATTATCAAATGACGGGCCAGAGGAAATTTTGGATTTAACACCTGACGCCGTCAGGTGTTAGGAAAAGTAGGCCGTCAGGAGTAAAGTTAAAGAGTGACGGCCCAGAAGGATTTATAAGGTGACGGCGTCAGAAGTGGATCTAGGCCATCCGAGAAACCTAATGGCGGCGAGCTGACGGCGTCAGCCCTTATAACCTGACGCCGTCAGAGTGTAAAATCTATATATAGTTTTCTAATTTTCATTCATTAGTGTGGAACTTTGTGGAGAACTTTTAGGGCAAACCCTAAAGACGAATTTTCTGTACTTTTTAGGGTTTCCAACCCTTGGAACCCTCATGCTTAATTAAAGATAAGTCTTCACTTTAATTCAATCAATATGTCTATGTGTTGGTTGATTATCTCTTTTGCTTGTCTTTTAATTAACATGTGTAGCTAAATTCTCTAGTGTTTGCTTAGATCTAATGAAACCTAACTATTAATTATTGGTTAATTGGTGTGTGTTGTTGTTTGTTGGGATGATTGTTCCATCAATGTTAGGCTCAAGAAAACTGGCCAACCTCCTTTATGGTAACGTGCTTGAACGTCTTGGGAAACATGTAGCCAAGGCATACTAGGCTATTAAGGTAGTATTTAACGCATGAGCCACTGTTTACAACCCCTATGGTTGTGCCGTGCATGGCATAGGGCGAGATAAGAGCTCATAGAATTGGAGAGATATGTATGCCACTCCATGAGTTATTAGGAATACACCCTTCATCCACACAAGTAACATACATATCAATTAACCGGTAAAAGATAGTTAGGGAGTAATGAAATCTAAGTAAACACAATTTTCTCCATATTGTTTTCACAACCACAATAGTTTAGATATTTATTTATTTTAATTTGCATAAGTAGTAAACTTGGGTTAGTTGATTAACAACTAATTCCGCCCTTCCTCTAAAAACGGAGATTTTAATTGCTTTCATAAAAATATAAAAATACAAAAAGAATCTTCCTTCCACCCTTAGACCTATTAGATTAGCTATTCTATCCTAACGAACACTATTCCCTGTGAGAGAACGATCAATCCCTCGTACTTACCACTATCCTATACTACATCGGTCAGGTACACTGCCTGGTGGGGTTGTAAGCCTCTTGAGATCCCTCGAGAGGTAAAACCTGTTGTAAGGTCACAAAACCACGCATCAAGTTTTTGGCGCCGTTGCTGGGGAATAGTTATTTTTTAGGTAGAATTTTTTATTTTATTAGGTCAACTCACTAGATTCCTTTCTAGTTAGATTTTGATTTTATTTTTATTTTTTATTTTTTTTAGGATTTCTTTAGTCTATCTTTTTCTTTGTGCCCTTCGTTTGTAAAACCCTTTTCATTTGTCACTATGGCGGATGAAATTCCATTTAGATCATTGACAATAGAGGAACAATTGTATTTCACCAATAGATTTGCTTCTTACCATGAATTTTTGCGAACTCTTAGTGACATTCGTGAAGATTTGGGGGTTAAGTTAGATGGGTTTGATGAATTCTGTGCATGTGTGATTTCTATTAGACGATCATTATCAGGATCAATTCCTTTTAGTGAGACCCGTTGGATAAATTTTGTGGAAAGCTCCCTAACCATGGCCGATAAGTACGACGAATTGATGGATTTGTATGAGCAAGATGACCTAGTTTCTAAAAACATACGGACTACCATCCCGTTTCCTTTTATGTTAATTTTTAGTTTTGTTATTTCATTTTTAGACTAAGATTGAATCGAGTCTTGACTTAAGCAACGATGTAGAGTGCATGTATTTGATCATGATAATTAACTCGCCAACACTAAAATACCCTTTATTCCAACCAAACCGTGTTATCATATCCCTACACCTTACGTTACAACCCTTTGGAAAGACCTCTTTGATAGTTTATCTTAGGTGCTTACGCCTAGTGGAGGAGTAATTGATCCTTTCCCAAGCCTATGGTAATCTATTTGCTATGACAGGTAGTGAGTGTTATTTTCCGTTTCCATTTATGAGATATAAACTTTATAACATTTGAGAGATGTGAGAATCCAAACACTATTTGTGAGGCGCTAGTGTATGATTTCCGTGCTTGTTATGATTAGGGTCGAATAACTATTTGTTGTAATTACTTTTATATTCGTGCTAAATGACCCCAAACTCACATTTTGATTGGAATAAAAGCTCATTTGCTTGAGGACAAGCAAATCTCAAGTGTAAGGGTATTTGATGAGACGAAAAGTGTTACGCTTTTAGGGGGTCATTTAAGCCCTAATTCGTATAAATGTGATCAAATATTGCCGTAAATCGTTCCTTTTGTCATTTTAGGTACTTTTGAGAGGAATTCTGGAAAACATGCACATTTGGACGTTTTTGGAGCATAAAAGTGAAGAAAACGACAAAGTCTCAAAGAAGCAGGATTTTACAACCTGACGGCGTCAGAAGTCACAAGGTGACGCCGTCAGCAAGGATGACAAAAGAGTGGAATTCAATTATCAAATGACGGGCCAGAAAGATTTCAAGAATTTACACCTGACGCCGTCAGGTGTTAAAAGGTGTAGGCCGTCAGGAACAAAGTTAAAGAGAGACGGCCCAGAAGGTTTTACATGCTGACCACGTCCCAAATGGATCTAGGCCATCCGAGAACCCTAATGGCGGCGAGCTGACGGCGTCAGACCCTATAAGCTGACGCCGTCCGAACTTAAAATCTATATATAGTTTTCTATTTTTCATTCATTATGTGTGGAACTTTGTGGAGAACTTTTAGGGCAAACCCTAAAGACGAATTTTCTGTGACTTTTAGGGTTTCCAACCCTTGGAACCCTAGTGCTTAATTAAAGATAAGTCTTCACTTTAATTCAATCAATATGTCTATGTGTTGGTTGTCTATCTATCTTGCTTGTCTTTCAATTAACATGAGTAGCTAAATTCTCTAGTGTTTGCTTAGATCTAATGAAACCTAACTATTAATTATTGGTTAATTGGTGTGTGTTGTTGTTTGTTGGGATGATTGTTTCATCGATGTTAGGCTCAAGAAAACTGGCCAACCTCCTTTATGGTAACGTGCTTGAACGTCTTGGGAAACATGTAGTCGAGGCATACTAGGCTATTAAGGTAGTATTTAACGCATGAGCCACTGTTTACAACCCCTATGGTTGTGCCGTGCATGGCATAGGGCGAGATAAGAGCTCATAGAATTGGAGAGATATGTATGCCACTCCATGAGTTATTAGGAATACACCCTTCATCCACACAAGTAACACACATATCAATTAACCGGTAAAAGATAGTTAGGGAGTAATGAAATCTAAGTAAACACAATTTTCTCCATATTGTTTTCACAACCACAATAGTTTAGATATTTATTTTATTTTAATTTGCATAAGTAGTAAACTTGGGTTAGTTGACTAGCAACTAATTCCGCCCTTCTTCCAAAACCGAGATTTTACTTGCTTTCCATAAAACATAAAAATACAAAAAGAATCTTCCTTCCACCCTTAGACCTATTAGAGTAGTTTTTCTATCCTAACGAACACTATTCCCTGTGAGAGAACGATCAATCCCCCGTACTTACCACTATCCTATACTACATCGGTCAGGTACACTGCCTGGTGGGGTTGTAAGCCTCTTGAGATCCCTCGAGAGGTAAAACCTGTTGTATGGTCACAAAACCACGCATCAAGAGGTTAGAGAGAGAAAGTAGAAGAGAAGTTGGGAACCTTGAGAGAAAACAAAAAAAAATAGATAATGAGAAGGTCCAACCCTCTCCAAGGAGGGAGAGGGCTATTTATATGTACAATGTGTTGCTTGCCTCTACTAGGCTGTGGATCGGGCTGACATTGGGTAAAGACCCGACCCGACTCTACGAATACTAACTAATACTAATCTACGTACTAATTACTATTATAAATACTATGAGCTATACAATGCTTAATCGTACTTGGGGTGACCAAATCTTCTATAAGAAAAATCGTATTCCTAACAAGTTACCTTAGGAACATTAGGATACCTTAGGACCCTTAGGCACTAGTACAACCCATTAGAGCTTAGGTACAAGTCCCTTAGGCACAAAACCATAACTAGGTTATAACTTCCCGAAAACTAGGTCAAACCTTCACAAATCTTTCCCATAAGTTACCACCACTTAGTATAAGCCCCTTAGGACTTAGTATTAGTCACTAGACACTATTAGGAACCTAATCTAGGCACTAATCCCTAAGCTAGACCTTAATCACTTACTAAACAAAATTAGGACCTCAAACACCTCAAGCACCTAGCCTAGCACCTTAGTCATGCTTAGCACACACCCTAGCACCTCTAAGCACCTCACACAAGTAGGTGCATCACCTACTTGTCACCACCTTCAACTTCTCGGCTCACCATAACCACAACCGGCCTAGGCAGCCCCCTAGCTACTTCTAGCTCATCTTCATCACCTCCTAGACTTGCCACAACCCCCTCTAGCTCAGCTTACTCATCTTCCCCCTCCTCGACACCTCCTACTTCCCTTTCTTGCTCACTACTCTTCGCTACCCTATAAATACCCCCGTATCCCCTCTCTTTCAACCTCATACCTTCTCTTCTTTCTCTCCACACATATTCTAGTCTTACTGGTTGTACACGAGCTGTAGTAGGTCTAGGAGTCAAGCTAGCTAAGCCTTGCCCTTGTCGAGTTGTGATTTGAGCCGAGAAAACCCTAGAAACCCTAGGAAACCCTCGTTAACCCTTCCCTAGTCAAGTAAGCCTTTCATTTTGATTTCTATAGCTTTATATTAGTCTTAGGATAGATATAGGTTGCCTTAGATCACCTAGGATCCCTTGCCTAAGCCTTGAACACTAGAACTAGTTAGTTTTCTTTTTAAAACCCTAAATAGAGTCGAATACATGTTCACATGCTTTAAGCCCTTTCCTTAAGCCCTAAGCTAGTTTCGGTAACTTAGATAAGCTTAAATTAGTTAAACATAAGCTAGGAAACCCTTTTGTTTCATAAAAATATAGTTTGCATGAAATTAGGACTAGTTTTGCAAAGTTTTCCATGCATAGGGTTATATATCGTAACTGTAACACCCCAACCCGACATGGGTCCGGAGCGCTACAGTATGGTGATATATCAAAGCATACAACGCAAGCGGAAGACTTAAAACAAAAGGTTACATGGGAAAAATGCGAAAGTACAAAGGAATACTAAAACTATAAAAGAAAGGAAAGTACAACTAAACAAAGTTTAAAACTAATCCAAGTCCGAAACTAGTCCAGATATAATGGGCTTCTAGTCCATAGGATAGCCCATTAAAGCTCTATAGCGCTCTTCACTCAAACCCAGCACCCAACCTAAAACCTGCCGCAGGAAAAGGAAATGCGGCTGAGCTACGAAAGCTCAGTGAACAGATATATATATACAACGAATACACGAAACATAAATAAATATAAGAAAATGAATCAAAAGCTCCTGTTGAAAAGGGATGTCATCTGTCAAATGCAAACGAAACGATATGATAAGTCAAAGGAAACGAAGCATCAAAGATATATCAACATAAACATAATCATACGGAAAAGGAAATGAGTACGTATCAACAAAGAAGCGTCTAAACAAGGTACTTGAATAGACAAATGAACATAGGAAAGCCACAAGCCGACCTGCCAAGGTACTTGACAGATATCATACATACATACATACATAATCCATAATCACCTGTCAAAGGATACAGAGAGGGGAGACCTCTCGATACCGCACGGAGGAGCGACCTCCCAAACGTGAAGGAGTAGAGAAGCACCTACCCACATTCACCATACATATATCCATATCATATCCATACATAAACATAAGTGCTAGGATGCATCCATACGCCCCCTATACATACATACATAAACATACATGCACCCTGCTCGCAGGACAGGTATACACATATCATAAATGGCCAGGAGATCTCATAATCATAATCATAAACAAAGTGGGGACGCCGTGGATCAATCACACCTCCACAGAAAGTGTCATGCCATCGGTGCCTCGATGACACGCCCATGGTACCTCCATGAGTAGTTAGAAAACTCGGGCGTAAGAAGGGAACGAAGCATACATACATACATACATACATACATACATACATACATACATAGAATCATAGCAGCATATCCGAATCATCTCATAGCATAATCATAATCAGAGGAGTATCAAAAGAATGAAGATCATATATTAAAAGGATCATATCATATCAAGAATCATAATGAAGGAATCAAGCATAAGGGAACATAGCAATGGCTTAGGGAATCTCATAACGAATCAAAGATCAAGATCAAAGTCATGAGAGAGAAAGCACCCTTACTGAAAAAGGGTAGAATATCTGTACCTTAAACCGCCAATGAAACCATAACACAAGAATAGGAAGTCACTTCTTCTTCGGCGCATCTACACGAATTAATGATCGGTTTATTATCAACTTGTTTTAAATCAGATTACACATTTTAGTCGGCTTTTCATTTTTAGTAACTTTCCATTTATAAACAACTTTCTAAAAATAGTAACTTGCCATATTTAGTAAGTTCTCATATTTAGTAACTTTCCCGAATTAGCACTCTAATACTTTAAGGTTATTATTGACGATTAAATAATATTTAAGGTTTAAAATGACCAACATAATAAGTTTAGCATTAATTACAACAATTTAATAAAGTTTAGGGTCAAAATATAAATTATCAAAGTTAAATATCAAAATGTCAAATAAAATTATTCTAAGATTTATACTATAATTTTATATCAAAATGATAATTTTTGACCCCGTCATTTCATAATATATATAAACGTATTCTCATCTTTAATTTAGACCGCGACAACCCAAAATATTGTTATCACGTATATACAATCATCGTTTTGAACACACTCGACACCAACCTTCACACATATTTACACCCGAATATAGTTATCTAATGAACTCACATAGAAAATAATATTTGACATATTCATGCGTATTTATATGAAATGAATATTACGCAAGATAGAATACATGCCAACATATGTTTACTATTGTTTAATATACAACTCATGCATGCAATCCTTTTTAGTTAACTTCAATAAGTTGATGAAATGAATTCAAGAAAAAGAAGCTTATATATATTCGAACATACATGGTACTATTGGATTGTTTTCGAAAACGACATTTCATGCATGCATAAATTTGATTAGAATAACTTTTCATGTGACGAATATATATGTTATTTGTATACTTCTGATTACGAAACTAGAAGATTAATTTTACAGGTTATATACATATACATAACGTATACTTCGGATCAGAATACACAAGGCGATGATAGATGATACCTCAGTCGAATCAAACGAACAAGCAATAACCAAGGGACCAGAACGATGTTCGAACCAACCCAAAGCCAAAACCTATTCTGAACCAGATCGAACTACACCCTTCGAACCCAAAACCAGCTACACGATTCGTCCAAGTAAGACCTCTAATGATTACACCAATGCTACCACGATTACCAAAATGTTGGTACCCATGAACCGATAACCAACCTGGCTAAACCCCTACGTACCTTCTTGCACCACTCGAAAACTTAGAGAAATAAAACTGCTGCTCTTTGTGTTTTTGTATCGGTGTAAATAATTTATGGAGGAAACGATTTGGTGTTTTTATATATAAAACGTATATATAAAATTTAGAAACCGTATAAGTTATAGGTTGAAACCTTGTTTTGTAATCTTGGAAATAATATAGACAGTATAATCAATTAGAGAATTATGAGTGATTTTAGGCTGACAAATGGTGATGCTTATCTCAATTCACGGTTTGGTCCATTTCAAATACTAGGCGAGTACCCGTGCATAGCAACGGAATTCCTAGCGGCAGATAATTAACGATTTGTGATATTGTGATGAGTGTTTTGTGTAGCATTTAAAATATAACGTGAAAAGATCAAAATATAATTGCAAACGGTTGTTAACATGTGACAATTCAACAAAAATTCTTAACATGTAACAAACAACATATAAATATTTAGTGAGACTGGCAAAAAAAAAAAAAAAAAAAAAAAAAAAAAAAAAAAAAAANACCTCTAATGATTACACCAATGCTACCACGATTACCAAAATGTTGGTACCCATGAACCGATCACCAACCTGGCTAAACCCCTACGTACCTTCTTGCACCACTCGAAAACTTAGAGAAATAAAACTGCTGCTCTTTGTGTTTTTGTTTCGGTGTAAATAATTTATGGAGGAAACGATTTGGTGTTTTTATATATAAAACGTATATATAAAATTTAGAAACCGTATAAGTTATAGGTTGAAACCTTGTTTTGTAATCTTGGAAATAATATAGACAGTATAATCAATTAGAGAATTATGAGTGATTTTAGGCTGACAAATGGTGATGCTTATCTCAATTCACGGTTTGGTCCATTTCAAATACTAGGCGAGTACCCGTGCATAGCAACGGAATTCCTAGCGGCAGATAATTAACGATTTGTGATATTGTGATGAGTGTTTTGTGTAGCATTTAAAATATAACGTGAAAAGATCAAAATATAATTGCAAACGGTTGTTAACATGTGACAATTCAACAAAAATTCTTAACATATAACAAACAACATATAAAAATTTAGGGAGACTGGCAAAAAAAAAAAAAAAAAAAAAAAAAAAAAAAAAAAAAATAATGGGAAAAGGGAAAAAAAAAAAAAAAAAAAAAAAAAAAAAAAAAAAAACCCTTTTCCGACCAATTACTCAAGTCACAACAGTTGGCGATGGAATTTCTTCCTCTTCTCATCGTCAATATTCTTTTCATTTCATTTTTCATTGTCAATATTCTTTTCAATTTTCATTGCAATGTCTATTGTGAATGAAAGTACACAAGATGAAATTAATCAATTCATTTATAGTGTTCTTTAAGTTTGAAGTTTAAATTGAAGAGATGAACACAATTTCCCGCTATGTGTTTAAAGAGATGAATCGTTTATGAATCTTTTCCTTCATTTAAATTTCCCAACCTTTAAAATCTAGATACAACTTTGGTTCAAATGGTTTACCATGCAAAAAGTTAACAATAGCATTGATGGTGATTGCAAAAAAATCATAGTTTCCTCTTTAAACTTTAAACAACACATTCAATACTAATTTAAAAAAAGTTACATTAACTATTGGTTTTGTTTTTAAACATTCGATATCTTACGGTTAACAATAGCATTGATGGTGATTGCGTATATATTTTTCTTTTGTTAGGAGCCTTCAACTTGTATTAATTCATGTAAAGAAACACCAAATGCACATACTAATAGCTTAAAAAATTTCCCATTGCAACTTAACAGAAGAATTAAGGTAAGTTTGTTGTTTGTACAAATAGTTGAAACAAATACCAACATTACAGTCTATCATATTGCTAAATGAATAAACTGTCAAAACGCATGGTAGCTTTACATGCCAAGTTTCATATGTCACGTACAGATTAAAGGTATAGGAATTTTGACAATTCACCCAAATCCTTGGGTTCATGTCTGGAAAACTGCACTAAAACATGCATATAAATTTAACTCTGTTACAATGCGAAATTAATACATATCCAAATCGCCAAACATGCCCATACGCAAGCTCATTGTTACCTAATCATCCCAGTGGTTTCTTGATACAATCTAGCTTTCAGTTTTGAATCCTGTAGTTGTGTGCTTGACCAATACCACCGGCTGCTCCCTATAAAAGTTAATTTAATTAATGGACAATTTTGCATTTCGCAATAACTACGTCACGGGTCTTAGTTTGTTATCATAATTGTTCACCTAAAATCTATTATCTCAATCAGTAGCATATTATGTCCATATGATTAGCACATATCACTTATCACATCTCCTTCTATTATACTCCATCCGTCCCAAAATATAAGTCCACTTTCCTACTTTTTCTTGTCCCAAAATTAATGTCCATTTTCAATTTTAACCAATCACAATGTTTCTAAGTGGGTGACAATGGATTTTTATTGGTTAATATTGTAAGGGACCCACTTTTCTTAAACTTTGTAATATATGAAAGTGGACATATAATTTGGGACGGAGGGAGTAGCTCTTTTAAGACCCTGTATACCAATCAAGGTTCGTATAACTTCACTACATGTATGAAAAGGGATAAAATCGGGCTCGATACATCAAAATGATGTGTGAAAAAAAGGGAAAAGAAGATAGAAGTTTTATGTTAACAGCTACCTTGATGATTCGATGTACTATTGGAGTTTGCGTCCCTGCATGTAAAAGCCTTATGGTAACATGTACCTTGATCACTCGATGTACTATTGGAATTTGGCGTCCCTGCATATAAACAATAGGAGAAAAAATAGAGATTAGTATGGTCAGCATGTCAAGTAGTAATAATAAAGCATCTATCAATATATACAAATGCTACGTTGCCACCTTTTCAGTTCCTAATAAAAGACGAAATACTTGACGTATGGCAGTACACAAATTCACAAAGATTTTAAAAAAAGCTAATTGGTCTATGCAGAGAGACTTCACAGTTCCATAAACTTAAAAAGTCGCATGCTACCGGGGCCAAAATTTCTCGACTATAAGGCGTTACCAAAGTATTTTTATTTCAGTAACTGAAAGGGAGAATCTGCTAAAAACAAATACTTTCCGGTTTAAAGAAAAAGATTCTGAAACATTGTAACTTACGTTGGATGTTACTAAGTACATGTTTAGTGGTCAACTCCAGCGTACTTTTTGACTGTCACATGCACCGTATCAATGTCACGGCTTCATTTCTTGCGGGTAAGGGTAAGCTCGTACCTGGTGTATAAAGAGGAAGCAAACTATGAGAAACTTTGAGCAGCTAGGCACAAACTTTGTAAACACTCTTAACTAAGTAGCACCAATATAAGAGTTGTAATAGCATACTCACTTTCATATCACATGACACAAAACATATTTTCCCTTATATTAGACATAAAATTAGTTCGATGCTTATGATCCTAAATGTATAGTCTCGATTGTATGCAGTTCATCTGCTTAAAATGTAACAAATCACTGACATTATTTTAACTTTTACAAAAGAATTCAACCGAATATTATGAACAAAAGTGATGGCACCCAAAACGCTTTTAGTCACTACAAAAACCATTGAAACACATGATTAAACGTGAAATGTATTTCATTGAAAAGTTTGCAAAAATTACGTCGAATACATAACAATCCTATATCACATCAATTACAGCCACAATTCAAGTTCTAATTACAAATTCCAAACAGTTTGTAACAAATATAATACAACCAAATCTCAGTTTCTCAAACTTCATCCAAGACCAGGTACATATACAATTACATTGCTAATTCGCCATGCATGAATATATCTTAAATTAATCCGTACGTACCTTGATGTTCAAATTCTGCCAATGCTCAGCAGCCTGGGTTTTTCTCAGCCTGTAATGTATGAATACACTTTTAAATACACCAAAAAATAATGTATCAATACACTTTTAAATAGATACTCCTTACTCTCGTTAAAAAAACCCATCGGCGGCGAGTGGCGACCATAATAAACAAAATATTAACAATATTAACAATAAACCGGAAAAAATGGGCAACGAATATAACAAATGTATAACAAACCCGGCGAAAAATATTGACAAAAGCTTAAAAGTGAACCATACACAAGCTTTCAGTAGCGGCAACGGAAATCCGGCGAGACAGCAGCAGCTCCGACAACTTTTTCGGCAAGTCGGCTGCTCTTTTCTGGCGATTGGCGGCAATGGTCAGCTGATAAAAAAAAAACCTCCGTTGTTATAAAAACCTGGATCTAAAAAAAACTACAAATCTATAAAAATTACCTTTCAAAACCTAATTAATAGTTATAGATCTAAAATATAATATAAACATACACAAATGAAATTCTTTAATTTATAGATCTTTAAGAAACACAAAAAATTCTTTAATTTATGGATTCAGGGGAGAACAACAAATCAAATAATTATCAAAACCATTAAAAAAACTTCAAATGTGTAAAAAAAACACATAAACTATGAAAAAAAAAACTTTAAAAACTGAAATAAATATGGATCTAACAAAATAAAAAAAACATCATAGAAGCTTACAAAAATAACCCAAACATTGGCCGGATGTAGCGGTCATGGTTTGCGGCTCGTGGGTGGTACTGGGCTAGTGGTGTGCATCTCGTTAGTGGTGGTTGGCTCATGCGTCGGTGTGTGTTGTCTACCGGTGGTAGGACGATGGGTGGTAGGATCCCGGTGGCTGTTGCACAACGCGAGCATATATCTCCGGTTAAAAAAATGAAAAACACAACCAAAGCAACCTAAAAACCAGTCAGATGCATAGATCTTAACAAAGTCGGTAGTGGCAGCGACGTCGGATTCAGATAATGGAGGTAATGGAGAGAGAGGCAGAGATATGAGAGAGAGGCAGAGATATGAGAAGATATGTGTGTGTTTTTAGGTTTGTGTTTGTGACGTGTGTTTTTTTAATTCATTACTTTCCATACATTTATTCAAGGGCAAAATGGGGATTGACTGAAATTTCAGTTTTCACAATTTCACAATTCCACTTTGACCATTTATCCATTATATGTAGTAAAGATGATAAATATATAATATTTGTGGATTGTGTAAAGTGAATGAAAGTAGGCTAGGAAACGTGTGATATTATCTAGACACAAAGAACAGGTCGTATTCTAGTTTAGAAACAAATTTGGCAAGTTACAAATCTTATTTAATTAGTTACTTAGGATATATTCACATGTTAGTTTAATTACTATATAACGTAAGGTTTCACTTATAAATTTTCAAAATATTTAAGTTAAAATTTCAAATTAGACGGAAAATGTGATATCCGAATTTTTAGGATTTTACAATTTTTCCCTTCTAAAAAAAAATTTCGTCCGCGAAATTGGCGTCGCACAAGTTAAACGGAAACGTAGCAAATCACAAAAGAGACGACTCGAAAAGACCTCACGCTCGGGGATAGCGGTGAGGTTCTTCAAAAGAATCTTCACAACAAAATAGTCACTCATGACTCAATCCTGACACACTTGGATAGCCCCAGGCTCTTTAATAGAATACAAATCATAACCAATCTGATTCAACGAATGCGAAACAAATGCGTAGCATATGACAGATGACAGATGAAAGTTGAAATCTCACAAGGAGATACATGAAACACATATACCTAAAAAGCCAAAACAGAGATAGTGCTAAACGATAAATCTTCATCAACTCCTACCGAATTCTGAACGAACAAAGGAACTTACCAAAATTGAATGAGTACAAATCAAATCATCCAACGTATCCAGAATCTCGTCAAGAGATGGGTACCATATTCATATTGACGTTCCAAATCACAAATCAGAGTATCAAAACTTATCAAAAGCATAACCGAAGAGATAGAATACGTACGGATAAGAATGGATCGAAGAACTAACGAGTCACGAATCTAAACTTCCTCCAAAGCCAAAACGTCCTAGTCAAAGCTCCAATGCAACTCTACTTGTGTTGTCCTTCCTCCTGTGCGTGGAAACCTCCGATGTAGTCACCACCGTCTTCATACCATCCCGTATAGCTCCAGCTTCAAGACTATACATATTAGTACAACTAAGATGAATAGAGTTGATAGATCTGTGTGCTTCACTTCAAACTGCTTCCTTCCATCGTAGAAATTCATCACCGAAAACGAAGATGATTCTCGTGTATCTCTTTCGTCTCTGAACACACTAATATGTCATACCATAACAATTTGTCTAAGTATTCATGAAAGACACGATTTATCAAATGCATAGGAAAAGTCGGAAAGGTAACCAATACAATTGGCATTACACACACAAATACGAAAGGAAATACTAACAGTGTCCCGTTCCTTTCACAAAATAAGACACGATTCAGCTCCCAACAATAAATACCATCATCATTCTCCTCCACGAATAAAATAAAAACACACAAAGATACACAACGAACGTTCCAAACAAATCGAATAACTCTCGAGGCGAATTTCATCAGAGAAGTATCTTCACAGCAGTGGGGAAATCAACGCAGGAGTTTCAAAACACGGTAGTCATAAACGGTTATCAGGTTAAGAATCATGGTGTAGAATATGAACTTCACAAAACGTCAAAGGTGACAGACATAAAACGACGGTCGTCATCATCATAATACTCAGGCAACAAATCAAAATCCAGAATAACATCGAATCGACATCTCCAATATAAATAGATTAGTACAACAAAATCGTCTCCAAATATCTCCAGAACGCATCAGACAAATAGAATATACACGATGAAAAGTCACAAAACGTTCATAGGGGTAGAATAGGTATGGTCAAAAATCAACAATGAAGAAAGAATTAAAAGCAAGGAGAAGTTATAGAGTGTGTCGAACGCGTAGGATTCAAACATACGCGAATCTCCGAACTAACGAAAGGCATCTAACGAATGTCAAACAAATCAAGAATCGAAGTTCAAACGAAAGTGATAACTCCAGGAAATGAAACTTATAAGGTATACTACGAGGTATAACGGCATCCTAAACACATGTCGCGAATCCTGATAAGTCTTCTAAGTCTCCAAAATGAATGATCTAGTAAGAGCTTAATGAAAAGCAAAGGCATAAATCAGAGTAAAGCGGAACCAAGAAAACCAACGTCTGATCATATATCTACCCAATCCTCACCGGTCATACTAAAGCTCTTAAGGGGCGAAACTTAAGGCAAACCTTCCAAAGTTATTCCTAAAGCTTCTAAGGTGCAAACCTAAGGGTCCAAAACTCACAGGCCATAACTTAGGTACTACAAGTCGCAACCTGGGCTCTGATACCATAATTTTAACACCCCAACGCGACATGGGTCCGGAGCGCTACAGTATGGTGACATATCAAAGCATACAACGCAAGCGGAAGACTTAAAACAAAAGGTTACAAGGGAAAAATGCGAAAGTACAAAGGAATACTAAAACTATAAAAGAAAGGAAAGTACAACTAAACAAAGTTTAAAACTAATCCAAGTCCGAAACTAGTCCAGATATAATGGGCTTCTAGTCCATAGGGTAGCCCATTAAAGCTCTATAGCGCTCTTCACTCAAACCCAGTATCCAACCTAAAACCTGCCGCGGGAAAAGGAAAGGCGGCTGAGCTACGAAAGCTCAGTGAACAGATATATATATACAACGAATACACGAAACATAAATAAATATAAGAAAATGAATCAAAAGCTCCTGTTGAAAAGGGATGTCATCTGTCAAATGCAAACGAAACGATATCATAAGTCAAAGGAAACGAAGCATCAAAGATATATCAACATAAACATAATCATACGGAAAAGGAAATGAGTACGTATCAACAAAGAAGCGTCTAAACAAGGTACTTGAATAGACAAATGAACATAGGAAAGCCACAAGCCGACCTGCCAAGGTACTTGACAGATCTCATACATACATACATACATAATCCATAATCACCTGTCAAAGGATACAGAGAGGGGAGACCTCTCGATACCGCATGGAGGAGCGACCTCCCAAACGTGAAGGAGTAGAGAAGCACCTACCCACATTCACCATACATATATCCATATCGTATCCATACATAAACATAAGTGCTAGGATGCATCCATACGCCCCCCATACATACATACATAAACATACATGCACCCTGCTCGCAGGACAGGTATACACATATCATAAATGGCCAGGAGATCTCATAATCATAATCATAAACAAAGTGGGGATGCCGTGGATCAATCACACCTCCACAGAAAGTGTCATGCCATCGGTGCCTCGATGACACGCCCATGGTACCTCCATGAGTAGTTAGAAAACTCGGGCGTAAGAAGGGAATGAAGCATACATACATACATACATACATAGAATCATAGCAGCATATCCGAATCATCTCATAGCATAATCATAATCAGAGGAGTATCAAAAGAATGAAGATCATATATTAAAAGGATCATATCATATCAAGAATCATAATGAAGGAATCAAGCATAAGGGAACATAGCAATGGCTTAGGGAATCTCATAACGAATCAAAGATCAAGATCAAAGTCATGAGAGAGAAAGCACCCTTACTGAAAAAGGGTAGAATATCTGTACCTTAAACCGCCAATGAAACCATAACACAAGAATAGGAAGTCACTTCTTCTTCAGCGCATCTACACGAATTAATGATCGGTTTATTATTAACTTGTTTTAAATCAGATTACTCATTTTAGTCGGATTTCCATTTTTAGTAACTTTCCATTTATAAACAAATTTCTAAAAATAGTAACTTGCCATATTTAGTAAGTTCTCATATTTAGTAACTTTCCCGAATTAGCACTCTAATACTTTAAGGTTATTATTGATGATTAAATAATATTTAAGGTTTAAAATGACCAACATAATAAGTTTAGCATTAATTACAACAATTTAATAAAGTTTAGGGTCAAAATATAAATTATCAAAGTTAAATATCAAAATGTCAAATAAAATTATTCTATGATTTATACTATAATTTTATATCAAAATGATAATTTTAGACCCCGTCATTTCATAATATATATAAACGTATTCTCATCTTTAATTTAGACCGCGACAACCCAAAATATTGTTATCACGTATATACAATCATCGTTTTGAACACACTCGACACCAACCTTCACACACATTTACACCCGAATATAGTTATCTAATGAACTCACACAGAAAATAATATTTGACATATTCATGCGTATTTATATGAAATGAATATTACGCAAGATAGAATACATGCCAACATATGTTTACCATTGTTTAATATACAACTCATGCATGCAATCCTTTTTAGTTAACTTCAATAAGTTGATGAAATGAATTCAAGAAAAGAAGCTTATATATATTCGAACATATATGGTACTATTGGATTGTTTTCGAAAACGACATTTCATGCATGCATAAATTTGATTAGAATAACTTTTCATGTGACCAATATATATGTTATTTGTATACTTCTGATTACGAAACTAGAAGATTAATTTTACAGGTTATATACATATACATAACGTATACATCGGATCAGAATACACAAGGCGATGATAGATGATACCTCAGTCGAATCAAACGAACAAGCAATAACCAAGGGACCAGAACGATGTTCGAACCAACCCAAAGCCAAAACCTATTCTGAACCAGATCGAACTACACCCTTCGAACCCAAAACCAGCCACACGATTCGTCCAAGTAAAACCTCTAATGATTACACCAATGCTACCACGATTACCAAAATGTTGGTACCCATGAACCGATCACCAACCTGGCTAAACCCCTACGTACCTTCTTGCACCACTCGAAAAATTAGAGAAATAAAACTGCTGCTCTTTGTGTTTTTGTTGCGGTGTAAATAATTTATGGAGGAAACGATTTGGTGTTTTTATATATAAAACATATATATATAATTTAGAAACCGTATAAGTTATAGGTTGAAACCTTGTTTTGTAATCTTGGAAATAATATAGACAGTATAATCAATTAGAGAATTATGAGTGATTTTAGGCTGACAAATGGTGATGCTTATCTCAATTCACGGTTTGGTCCATTTCAAATATGATAAATATATAATATTTGTGGATTGTGTAAAGTGAATGAAAGTAGGCTAGGAAACGTGTGATATTATCTAGACACAAAGAACAGGTCGTATTCTAGTTTAGAAACAAATTTGGCAAGTTACAAATCTTATTTAATTAGTTACTTAGGATATATTCACATGTTAGTTTAATTACTATATAACGTAAGGTTTCACTTATAAATTTTCAAAATATTTAAGTTAAAATTTCAAATTAGACGGAAAATGTGATATCCGAAATTTTAGGATTTTACAGTAACTTTCTGAAAATATTAAGTCTAGGGACTATTTTTGACATTTCTTAGAAGTTTTAAGTATAAGGACTCTTTTTGCAAAGTTATAAAACCCTAGGATAAAAAGTAAAATAATTATAAACTAATAAGGACTAGTTTTGCAAAAGTTATAAATTAAAGGTATAAATGGTAAATATAGAAAATTTATAAGTCCAAGGGTCATTTCTGTCATTTTTCCAAAATATAGAAGTATAGGGACTAATTGTGCCAATTCTAGATAGTTATAAACCTAAGTAATATAAGTATTATAAGTTTAGGGTAGATTTTGTAAATATGTTAAATTATAAGGGTATAAAGTAAAAATATTAAAGTTAGAAGCATAACACAATACTAGGGAGCTTCATGTGAGGAGTATTATGTGGATATTTCGTTTTGACGAGTTTGTTGGGTTTACGATTTAAAGTGCCCTGACTCCTCAAATGATTATTGCATATACTTCTGAATTATGATGGCCCGAACGGTGTTATGTTATAACTAAACCCTAATAACAACATAACTCAATAGTAAAGAGCTTCATGTGAGGAATATTAACTTCTGAATTATGATGGCCTGAACGGTATTATGTTGATAACATAATACAATAGTAAGGAGCTTCATGTGAGGAGTCTTATACTTCTGAATTGTGATGGCCCGAACGGTGTTGTGCTATATCTAAAACCCTAAAAACCCTAAGAATGATTACTTAAGAAACTTAAACTAAACAACTAAAGCTTGACATACATCCACAACTACAACAACATCAGGATTCGTGAGTAAGGCAGTCTAGTTTCTCTCTCTTTCTACATCTCTCTTTCTCTCTCTGGATTTAGGTGAAGAAGGCCGTGATTTAGCTCTGATACCAATTGTTAAAACCAAGAATCACTATTCAGGAGGTCGGGGATGCTTGAAATAAAGGTTAAACATGGTATATTAGATTAAAGAATTGGGGAAGGTGTGTGTGTTTTTCTAGAGAGAGAAAGGGAAAACCACACACACCTCCTTATTACAATGAACATCCAACCCTCCTAGATGGAACTAGGAGGTTATTTATAGGTGACTAAGTGCCATACTTTACATTGTTGACACATTTAGTCCCTTTACTTATTAACTAATGCAATTCCCGACTATAACATTATATTCAAGGCTAACAATCTCTCCCCAAAGTAATGTTATATGGGAATTGCTTACAATGTTCCCTACAAGCACAATTAAGTAAAACACAATACAAAACATAAGTACAGCAGCTCCGAGAGTGGTCTTCAAGCACCATAGCTTCACTTATCCATCTGAGTCTTCTCAGCTGCCATCACTTTGACTTGTAGAGGAACAATGTGAGCGAATCTAATTAGGGATTAACATTGACCATTACAATACACTATCCCCTAATTAGTGCTCTCCCCCAAACTGACAACATCTCTGATGAATGCCCTATCTCTGAAGAAGTCTTTTATGATAAACACATGTGAACCGTCTTTAGTCTTCAAACAAGCAGCGGAATAAGTAAAACGACTGTAGACTCGACCTTCTTCAAGATTTTCTGTTCGGGGGTACAATGTATCAACATCTTCATCTTCACCAAATGCATTCCAGCTATCTTACGAATCAGCCCATAACGTACACATGTAACCAACAAAGGTAGAGACAATGACACCAAAGTAACAAGTTGAACCACTGACCATCTCTACGGATAGGTTGAACCACTGACCATCTCTGCGGATATAAACTCCGGAATAAATGATTAAGCCCGATCACGTGAACCTGTTGTGCGTCCTTGATGTACACATTTCTCTCCCCTGATGATTGCGATCTCATCGGAATCAGCATAACATTGTGTACATGTAGTATTAGCCGGAAGCACATTTAGCATAGACCATAATCAGCACGTGTGAAGATGTCGATAATCCCAATCTACTAACAATACCATATGAAATTGTCTAACTCTTTATCAACCTTTGAATGAGCAACGACGGCTATTTCCATTAACCCCAGAAGGAAAAACTCAATATTACGAACTTGAGAATGAAGTAAGATTCCCCAGACTTGTGACTTAAGCTTGTGGTTCGTGTAGTGACTAAGAACGATGTTGAGAGTTCGTACACCAGCGAATCCCTAAGTACTCAATACTCTTCATCCAACCAACCAACAAGTATGAGACGTACAACACCTCTTGATTATCCACAACTACGTGTGACACTGAGCACTACAACGTAACTCCTTTAAGTGATAGTTAACTAGGTCTTCGTCCGTCCACCCCTTGACCTATGAAAACTAGATAAACCAAGTCTTCGTCACCATGAATGTAACACCTAGGTTAACATAAGTATGTGCCCAACAAGTCATCTTCGCGGAATGGAAGAAAGAAAGAAGATGAAATAAGTACGCATCCGTAAAACTTCACTTCAAACCCAAATAAATAATAAAGAATTCTCCTTGTAGTCACAAACTTCTGATATTAGCCATCGTCATTGTATTATGATTCTTGATCAGGATCTTTTTAAGCAAAACGTGGTGTGATTTGAGGTGTGATATATTGGTATTTGTGTAATGAAACAAATGAATTGAATCATGTTCTGTATAAGGTCTACCAATGATATCATGAAGTGGGTGAGGTAATATATTGGTATTCATGTAATGAAACAAGTTAATGAATCATGTTCTTGTATAAGGTGTACCAATAATATCAATTATCGGGTGAGGTGGTATTAGGGTTTAGGTGTAGTGATTTCATATTTTTCCCTCCAAAAATTGAAATTGAAAAATTTCTCGCCCAAACTATGAAAATCACTATGAAATGCGAGTCTAAGGTTGCACGAAAAATTTGAGTTATCATTTTTTTTTTTTTTTTTGCTTACTCGCTAGACCTAGCCCATACTCGCTATGATACTCGCTAGAAAAACTAGCCCATACTCGCTAGATAAGCAGCTTACTCGCTGGAATTTTGAATCATACTCGCTAAACCATACTCGCTATCCATACTCGCTAGATTTAGCTGAAACTCGCAAAACCCTAAAGTCTTACTCGCTAAACTAGGGCAAAAAATGTACGAGCAGCCATCAAACACCACGACCAGCCCCATAAACACCCTTATTCACCCAAAAACCAATCACTAGTAACCTATTCGCAAGATCTAAGTGAAACCCTAGAAGTAAACACCCACGAATCTCACCAAACCAAGCGAATAGCCACTAAAAACCCCAAGAACACCATGAATCGCCCCTGGTTAGTTCTGATGCCACTTGTTATCACCAAGAATCACTATTCAGGAGGTCGGGGATGCTTGAAATAAAGGTTAGACATAGTATATTAGATTAAAGAATTGGGGAAGATGTGTGTGTTTTCTAGATAGAGAAAGAAGGAAAGCACACACACTTCTTATTACAAATGAGACATCCACCTCTCCTAGATAGAGAAAGAAGGAAAACACACTTCTTATTAGTAGTATTTATACTACTAATCACTAAAACTATGTCCTAATGTCAGAACTAGTCCTTGTGATATGATACTATTGCAATTTCCACAGATAACATTATTTTCAAGGCTAACACGTGAGTAAGGCAGTCTAGTTTCTGAGTCACTATTTGCATCAATTAGATTTCCCTAAGCCCAGGTGAGTTTCGTAGCCTCACATCTTTTTAAGTTTTCACTCTAAATGCTTTACAAACCCTGCGAGAGGGATACGTGCTACTTGCTTTACTTTAAACCGAATACAAGTCTTTTTCATTGGTTGTTGCACGAGTAAACTAACTGCCACCACTCATAACTAAAATTCATGAATCTAATTGTTTGGGATATTTTACCCACGCGAAGGCGAATATAGTTGATAGATCTATTGGAGTTTGACAACTCCCGTTGGTATTAACATCTCTCTGGATGGTACCAATAAGTACTATATTTGAACCCACTGAAGGAATAACTTTGGCAAGTTATCCTTCCCATCCCCTCATGGTTGGGTCTGCAGCCCCCATGACCCGGATTGTTAACGTGTGGTTTATGAGCTTAGTGTAACACACCCCACTCTTGACAATTGTTCACGCATCATAATTATCACACACACACACACAACATTTTCCCAGATGGGTGTAACAACGTAGCCCAGGGAATTTGTATTCACTAACACTTAAACCTATGATTCTCACTCAACACCTAGTGTTGACTTTTTAAGCATGTATCCTTGGTATATCACTATTACAGAGTTATGGCGGAAGGAGGCACTGAACTCGGAGGATTTTCAAACCGGTTATCATTCAAACCTAATATAACACTTAGACTTTGGGACCTCATCAATAGTAAAAGTATATCTTTACTATAAAAACTCTGATAATTAAATGAATCATAACTAAATTTCTATAAACGTCTCTTTTCGAGTCGTTTTCTATTACTATAACTGTGATTCCATGAAGTAATACCCCAACCCTAAATCCGATGCGAACTGTGAAAATGGGGGTGTTACAATATAGGGCAACTTAGCATGCAAACTCTTATTTTCAAAAATCTAGGGTTTCGAATAGAAAACATGCAAATCAAATGGTTCAATGCTATCCTAAGGGTTCTAATGCATGTTCTAAGAGTCCTAGGTCTGTTCTAAGTCTAATAGATTCAAGGGTGAGGCTTACCTAGGTCGTGCAAGGTGTAACGAGGGTTTCTAGGGTTTCTCTCGGCCAAAACCACAACTCGACAAGGGCAAGGCTTTGCTACTCGACTTCTAAGGCTTCTAAGGGTCTAGTACTACATAAGTTTAGGTGGTATAAAAGAGCGGAAGGTGTGGAATGAAATGGAGGGGAGGGGTTCGCTATTTATAGGGTACGGGGGAGTAGCGAGCACACAAAGGGTGTGCTAGGTGTCGAGGAGGGGGGAGGTTGAGTAAGCAGAGCTAGGGGGTTGTGGCAAGTCTAGGAGGTGATGAGGACGAGCTAGGAGTAGCTAGGTGGCTGCCTAGGCCGGTTGTGGTTTATGGCGGTCAAGAGGTTGAAGGAGGTGACAAGGAGGTGATCCACCTCCTTGCTTGCTTGCTAGGGAGGTGCTTAGAGGTGCTTAAGGTGATTAGAGGTGCTTAGAGGTGCTTATAGTAACTAGGTTTTAGGTTTTAGGTTTAGTTTTGTCTAGTGAGAGTTTTAGGTCTAGCCTAGGGTTTAGTGCCTAATTTGGTGTCCTATGAGTGTCTAATGACTAATATTAAGTCCTAAGGGGCTTATACTAAGTGGTGGTAGCTTATGGTAAAGATTTGGGAAAGTTAAACCTAGTTTCCGGGAAGATATGACCTAGTTATGGTTTTGTGCTTATGTGACTTGTACCTAAGTTCTAAGGAGTTGTTCTATGTTCTAGGGAGTCTAATATAACCTAAGGTCACAAATGTAAGTCATACCTAAGCCTTGAACACTTTAGAACATGTATTGATAAGCAAAACCTATCACATTGGCATAACTCTTTTGCCGATCCCTAGCGGCTTGTAAGCGTTGTCGAATGTGAACTATTTTCTCATTTGTCTCATGGATTATCTCTGGACCCGTAAGTTATACTTCTCCAACTACGGCCCAGCAGACAGGGGATCTGCACTTTCTCCCATAAAGTGCTTCAAACGGTGCTGCCTTAATACTAGCGTAATAACTATTATTATATGAGAATTCTACCAACGGTAAGTGTTTCTCCCATCTTTTTCCAAAACCTATCACACACGCTCGAAGCATATCCTCGAATGTTTGGATAGTTCTTTCACTTTGACCGTCGGTTTGCGGATGATATGCCGTACTCATGTCTATCTGAGTACCTAAGGCCTTTTGCATAGATTGCCAAAATCTTGACGTGAAACGAGAATCACGATCCGATATGACAGATATTAGCACTCCATGCCAGGAAATTATTTCCTTGAGGTACAACCTAGCAAGGATTTCCATATCATCCGTTTCTCGTATAGGAATGAAGTGAGCTGATTTCGTAAGGCGATCAACTATTACCCAAATAGTATCATGTCCGTTCGATGTTCTAGGTAGATTCGTGATAAAATCCATCGTAATTCTTTCCCACTTCCAAATGGGAATCTCAGGCTGTTCCAATAAACCGGATGGCTTTTGACATTTAGCCTTTACCCTAGAACATGTTAAACACCTGTCCACATATCTAGCAATGGATGCCTTCATGTCGGGCCACCAATAGTGTTTCTTCAGATCCTGATACATCTTGTTAGAACCTGGGTGTATGGAGTACTTAGATTTATGGGACTCGTGCATTATTACATTACTTAAGTTACTATGATAAGGTAACCATCTCCGACCCTTAATCCAACGAGTTCTGTCTGAACGTATCTCAAAAGCCTTATCCATCCCTCGTGAATTCTCAAGTTTACGATGTTTCTTTTCGAGGGCTTCATTCTGGGCTTTGAGTATTTGAGAAGGTAAATTCGAATGAAGAGTCATAACTAACGACTTAAGTCTAAGTGGTTTGATTCATTCCTTTCGGCTCAAAGCATCTGCTACTACGTTAGCTTTGCCAGGGTGGTAACGAATCTCACAGTCGTAATCAGCGAGCAGTTCTATCCATCGACATTGTCTCATGTAAAACTCTTTCTGATTAAGAATACGTTGTAGGCTTTTGTGATCAGTGAAAACCGTACACTTAGTGCCATACAGGTAATGTCTCCATTTTCGTAGAGCGAACACTACTGCTCCTAATTCTAGATCATGTGTAGTATAATTTTCCTCATGTGTCTTGAGTTGTCGTGATGCATAAGCGATTACCTTATCTCTTTGCATCAATACAGCTCCAAGATCTTTTCGCGAAGCATCACAGTAAATGACAAAATCATCGTTTCCCTCTGGTAATGCTAAGATCGGAGCTTCACACAATTTTCTCTTCAAAAGTTGGAAAGCTATCTCTTGATCTTTTCCCCAGTCAAACTACCTGTTTTTCTGGGTTAGCTCTGTCAAAGGTTTTGCTATTTTTGAAAATCCTTCAATAAACCTTCGATATTAGCCCGCAAGTCCTAAGAATTGTCATATCTCAGTAGGATTCATAGCATGTGGCCAATTCTTAATGGCTTCGATTTTAGCTGTATCGACACGAAGTCCTTGTTTATCTATCATGTGTCCGAGAAATTGCACAACACTAATCCAGAATTCACACTTAGAGAACTTTGCATAAAGTTTCTCCATCTTAAGTAGTTCTAGGATTATTCTCAAGTGTTTAGCGTGCTCTTCCTCATTACGTGAATAGATAAGGATATCATCTATGAACACTATAACAAATTTATCCAAGTATGGTTTACACACCCGGTTCATGAGATCCATGAATACCGCTGGTGCGTTTGTCAAACCAAATGGCATAACTTGAAATTCATAGTGCCCATATCTCGTTCTGAAAGTTGTCTTAGGGATATCCTCTTCCCTCACTCTCAGTTGATGATAACCTGATCGTAAGTCGATCTTCAAATATACACTCGAACCTTGTAGTTGATCAAATAAGTCATCAATCCTAGGTAATGGGTATCGATTTTTGATAGTAAGTTTGTTCAATACACGATAATCGATACACATCCTCATAGATCCGTCTTTCTTCTTTAAGAATAGGACGGGAGCTCCCCAGGGTGATGTACTTGGATGTATAAAACCTTGATCGGTTAATTCCTGGAGTTGTTCAGAGAGTTCCTTCATCTCTGAAGGGGCTAACCTATAGGGTGCTTGGGCTATAGGTGCCGCTCCGGGGATTAAATCGATTTGAAATTCTATCTGACGAACGGGAGGTAAGCCAGGTAAATCCTTAGGAAAAACTTCTGGGTATTTCCTGACTACAGGGATCTCCTCCAATTGTTTTTCATCTGGCTTAGTCTCCGTTACTTGAACCACGAAGACTTGACAACCTCGTGACACGTATTGTTCTGTTTTGATACATGAAATGAAGTTAAGTCGAGTTTTACTTCGATCTACTCAGATAGTTAAAGTCTCACCGTTGATAGGTACATGGATGATTTTCTCGTCACAAAGAATCTTTGCTTGATTCTTGGACAATCAATCCATTCCCACAACAACGTCAAAACTACCGAGTCTAATGGGTATGAGATCAATCTCGAAAGGGTGGTTAAGTAAAGTTAGGGTACAACCCTTGATGACCGTGTTAGTACTAACTATGTTTTCATAGGCCATTTCTATCTCATAGTAAGTATCTAAAGCAATGGGTTTAATCCTAAGTCTAGAGGCTAAGGGTGTAGATACGAAACTCCTATCGGCTCCAGAATCAAATAATATTCTAACTAAGTGATTATTTAAGAGAAACTTACCCGTGACTACGCTCGGATCTTGTGGATCATTCCTATCTCTCAACATATATGCTCTTCCCTGGGCACCATCAGTATTTTTCTTTGGACATCTACATGCATAGTGTCCTTTTTCTCCGCAAGCATGAAAAATGACTACTGCTGGTGGTAGATTACCCCCAGTAGCTGGTCCTTTGTTCTTGCAATCCCTTGAGTGATGGCCCACCTTGTTACATGTTGTACATTTAATGGAACAAGGCCCTGTGTGATACCAGTTGCATTTCTTACATAGAGGGGCATTCCCAGCATAACCATTTCTCTCATTTGGAGTGGCGGCATATGCTCTCGCATTCTCTTGCCTTGGTTGAGGATAGGGGTTGGTACGGTTATTACTAGTGGTGTTACGAGTGTTACCGAAAGCTCTCCCATCGTGGAACTTTCGTTTATTATCGTAGGGCGCTGGCACAGAGTTGTGCTTTGTTACTTGGTCCATTAACCTCAAAGTTATGTTAATGGCCTCCTCTAAAGTTTGAGGTTTAGAGGCAGTAACATTCCCTTCGATACTTCAGGGCAAACCTCTGATGAAAACTTCTATCGTCTTTTCAACAGTCAGCACCATTGTAGGACACAAAGTTGCCAAATCTTGAAATCTCCTAATATAAGTTTTAACATCGTTCCCCTTCACTGACAAGTTATAGAACTCGTCTTCCATTTTCTTAATCTCCATCCGAGGGCAATATTTCTTAATCATAATATTCTTAAATTTAGTCCAAGATAACTTGTATGCCTCTTCTATTCCTATTGGTTGGGCATACGAGTTCCACCATGATAATGCTTCCTCGGTAAGAGTACCGGTAGCAAACTTAACCCTACAATCCTCAGTACAGTTGCTACGGGCAAATACTGACCCACATCTCTCAAACCAGTGAATTAATCCTATGGCCCCTTCTGTCCCCTTGAAATTGAAGGGCTGACAGCTCATAAATTCCTTGTAGTTACTCTTCTTCACTACAGGAATTTCGGGGTTTCTAGCCATGTTGGCATCCCTAGCTCCTAGTGCTTCAGTCACACTGTCAGTCACTAGTCGCTGGATGTCTTCCTGAGTCATGGCGGGAGTAGTGGGAGTAACGGGAATGGTAGTTCGTGTACGTGCCATTCTATAGGTAAAATGTGATAAGAATAGTGTCATAGTTTATGTTCTAATTCCTTAGAACATTATCTGATACCGGATGGGTAGGGAATCCTAAAACTAAAAGGGTGAATTTCCTAACAAGATTCGTTATATTCCACCGAAACTAGTTTCCCCCATCTAAAAGCATAGTGATTCTAAAAGATCCTAAGTTTTTAGTGTTCCTAGGTATGTCTACTTATTTTAATTTCCTATAAGTTCTAGTTCTTAAATCCTAAGACAGTCTATAGTGTGTCCTAAGGCAATCAATAGTGTGTCCTAAGGCATAGGGGATCCTAACACGGGATACGAGTTTTAAGAAAACTAAGTATGAGTAGATTAAAACTTCTATTTTATAGAGTAAAAACCTAGCAAGTACCCGTTTATAACTAAGTTATCTACCTATAAACCTATATTACCTAAGTCTATAACCTTATTTTTGATTCTTTGTCATTCTTAAGTTCCTGGATAGCTTCCAAAAGATCCTCTATATCAGACCTATGACTATCCCTAATATCCTCGATAATCATTTCTATAGTAGAAAGTCTAACATGTGCAGTAACTACTTCGTCAGAGTGTCCCTCATATTTTGTTTGCAACCTAATGATTTGATTACGAGTTTTCTCTAATTCATTTTCTAACCTATATCTACCTATTCCTAGATCACTAATCCTATATTCTACTTCTTCTATTCGTCCTAAAGATAATTTATCTAAATATCTAAGTATTTCCTCTATTTATTCCTCATGCCTTTCTAAAGGCGTTTTATATGAACTACTACCTATTTCAAACCTAGGGGGAGGTGAAAGTGCTATAATACATAATTTCTTATGGGGAGATGAAACTATTTCGAGAACATAACGATCTTGACTATTATAGTAAGGTATAGATGGGGTAGGGGTTATAGTGGGTACGGTAGGAATATCTCCACCATATGTTTGCATATACCCATTATATGCTTGCATATAGGGATCATTCGGGGAAAGTTCTAATCCTAGGTTAGTTAAGATATTCTGGGCTAATTCTTCCGGAGAATTAGAACCGAAAGATGAGTGGGTAGGGGTAGCTCGGGTATATTCTCGGATGAAGTATCCGTATCATCGGTATCCAACACGATGATAGGATTGTTAAAGGATGACATATCTAACTGTAATACCCGAAAGAGTATCTTAGCATAATCCTAACCTAAGTGGATATATCCAAGAGGCAATACTAATAGTGGGGATTTTATCCTAGAGGCAATAGTGGGGAATCTATCCTAAAGGCAATTCGGGGGTTCTAACCTAAAGGCAAGTCTGGAATTCTAACCTAAAAGGCAAGTTCGGGGATTCTAGTGGCATGGAGGACTTTTTGAAAATGTGGTTATAGTTTAGGAAAAATCCTTTTGTTCTCTATAACCAAGGCTCTGGTACCAATCTGTAACACCCCCATTTTTCACTGTTCGCAGCGGATTTTGTGTTTGGGGTATTACTTCATGGAAACAAAGAAAAGATATAGAAAACGACTCAAAAAGATACGTTTTTGAAAAAGATGTTATCATTCATTTATTCATCAGAGTTTTTACAGTAAAAGATGTACTTTTACCAAAAGAGAAGTCCCTAAGATACGTTTTAAGACACAAAACTGATGAATGATAACTATTCTGGACGTCCTCATGTCCAGTACTTCTCCGTGCCAGGGTCCCTATAGTGCTTAATTACCTAGGATAACATGCTTAAAAGTCAACACGTATGTTGAGTGAGAGTCATAGGTTTAAGTAGATAGGGTATGAATACAAGTTCCACATGGTTCAGCTTAAACCCTATGTATGGAAAGGTTTTAGTGATAGAAGGTATATTGCACTAAGCTCATGAACCACACGTTAACAGTCCGGGTCCTGGGGTCTGCAGACCAAACCATGAGGGGACGAGAAGGATAACTTGCCAAAGTTAATCCTTCAGTGGGTTCAAATATAATACTTATTGGTACCATCTAGAGAGATGTTAATACCAATGGGAGTTGTCAAACTCCAATAGATCTATCAACTATATTCGCGTTCGCGTGGGTAAAATATCCCAAACGATTAGATTCATCAATTTTAGTTATGTAGTGGTAGAAGATAGTTTACTCGTGCAATAACCGAAGAAAAAGACTTGTATTCGGTTTTAAAGAATGTATCCCCCTCACAGGGTTGTAAAACATTTAAAAGTGAGGCTATGAAAACTCACCTGGGTCTTAAGGTAAGTAAAGTAGGGGTTTAGACAACTCACTCACGTATCCTAGGGTGGTGTAGGTGTGTGTATGTCAAGTGATAGTCTAGGTTTTCTTAACTAATCACTCTTAGGGTTTTTATATATAACATAAACCCTTCGGAAAATCGTAATTCAGAAGTATATGACTCCTCTTATGAAGCTCCCTACTATTGTATTATGTTATCAACATAATACCGTTCGGGCCATCATAATTCAGAAGTTAATACTCCTCACACGAAGCTCCCTACTATTGAATTACGTTGTTATTAGGGTTTAGTTATAACATAACACCGTTCGGGCCATCATAACTCAGAAGTATATGCAATAATCATTTGAAGAGCCAGGGCACATTAAATCGTAAACCCAGCAAACTCGTTAAAACAAAATATCCACATAGTACTCCTCGCATGAAGCTCCCTAGTATTGTGTTATGTTTCTAACTTAAAGTAGGTTTTATACTTATATAAAAATAGTCCGTTTATATCCTTTAAGTTTATATATTTATGTTTTCTACCCTAAACTTATAAACTTATAACAATTAAGCATATAACTTTCTAACGTTTGCACATTTAGTCCCTATACTTATATAGTTTAGAGAAATGACAAAAATTGTCCTTAGACTTTACTAACTTTCAGTGTTTACCCTTAATACCCTTAACTTTATAATATTTGCAAAACTAGTCCTTTTTAGTTTATAACTTATTTTAATTTCTATCATATGGTTTCAAAACTTTTCAAAATGAGTCCTTATGTTTATAAATTTCAAGTAATGTCAAAAATAGTCCCTAGACTCTATACTTTCAGAAATTTACCATATATACCCCTATGCATGAAAACTTTTACATAACTAGTCCTAATTTCAAGTAAATCATATTTTTATAAAACAACTAAGTTTCAAAGCTTATGTTTAGCTAATATAAGTTCAAATAAGTCACCTAATTCAATTTATAGCATAATATAGGGCAATTTAGCATGCAAACTCTTATTTTCCTAAATCTAGGGTTTCGAATAGAAAACATGCAAATGAAATGGTTCAAGGCTATCCTAAGGGTTCTAATGCATGTCCTAGGAGTCCTAGGTCTGTTCTAAGTCTAATAGATTCAAGGGTGAGGCTTACCTAGGTTGTGCAAGGTGTAACGAGGGTTTCTAGGGTTTCTCTCAGCTAAAACCACAACTCGACAAGGGCAAGGATTTGCTACTCAACTTCTAAGGCTTCTAAGGGTCTAGTACTACAGAGTTTAGGTGGTATAGAAGAGAGGAAGGTGTGGAATGAGATGGAGGGGAGGGGTTCTCTATTTATAGGGTACGGGGGAGTAGCGAGCATGCAAAGGGTGTGCTAGGTGTCGAGGAGGGGGGAGGTTGAGTAAGAAGAGCTAGGGGGTTGTAGCAAGTCTAGGAGGTGATGAGGACGAGCTAGGAGTAGCTAGGGGCTGCCTAGGCCAGTTGTGGTGTATCGCAGTCGAGAGGTTGAAGGAGCTGACAAGGAGGTGATCCACCTCTTTGCTTGCTTGCTAGGGAGGTGCTTAACAGTGCTTAAGGTGCTTAGAGGTGCTTATAATAACTAGGTTTTATGTTTAGTTTTGTCCTAGTTTTTTCTAGTGAGAGTTTTAGGTCTAGCCTAGGGTTTAGTGCCTAATTTGGTGTCCTATGAGTGTCTAATGACTAATATTAAGTCCTAAGGGGCTTATACTAAGTGGTGGTAGCTTATGGTAAAGATTTGGGAAAGTTAAACCTAGTTTCCGGAAAGTTATGACCTAGTTATGGCTTTGTGCTTGTGTGACTTGTACCTAAGTTCTAAGGAGTCGTACTATGTTCTAGGGAGTCTAATCTAACCTAAGGTTATGTAAGTCATACCTAATCCTTGAACACTTTAGAACATGTATGGATAAGCAATTATGGTTTTAAAGATAACCGTAAACACATAGGTGCAATTGGGGTTTTCTAGCATGTATGGTGTATTAGAGTGATAGTTTTCTTAGTGAAAATATGTTTGTTACCTTGACTTGACATACCGGGATATTTACATCAGGTAAACATAGTGGTGGTTGGCATAGGTGGATACGTGAGCTTGTCTAGAGGTTAGTTAGGTCATAAGGATATAATATAAAGCAAAAATTTACCTCGGGAAAATCCTATAGGCATTTCTAACCTAGATTGTGCTTAGTGAGGGCCTAAATTAAGTTAGTAAGGCTTTTCTAACCTAAGGGGAAGTTAGTGGGTTGTTACATCTCTCCAAGATGTTACAGTTAATGTAAATTATGCGAAAAATATATATAGCGATACACTTGTGACGGAGTCATTTTACAAGTGTGACACTGTCAGCTCGCCGTCATTAGGGTTTCGTTTATTGCACCGACTTAGTTTGAAGGCGTCACCTTATAGGTTTTGACGTTGTCGCTCTTCACTTTTCTGGTCCTGACGTCATCAGCTCAAGGCCGTCTCCAGAGACTGAAGCGTCGCTTGGAAAATTCTTGAAAACTTGATGTTCGTTAACAACAAATGACGGCGTTACTTAGGAAATATGACGCTGTCCCAGCTCCTTTTCAAGCTATTTTATTGACTTTGTCGTTTTCTTCGTTTTCTTGTCCAATCAAGCCATTAACGTCTCATTTTTCATCATTTGCTTTCCATGTACCTAAAACTCAAATAAAAACGATTTAGGATAATATTTGATTGAATATGTATGGATTTAGAGGCTAAATGACCCCTTAAAACATATAATATTACACCTCATAATGTGGTGCAGTGATGGTTGTGAGATACAAGAAAAGTGAGGAGAGAATTGAGACTTGTGTGTGTGTTTGGAGGTGTTTAACTATGTGTTTATGGAATTATATCAGTTTATGTATCATAGAGATATTAGGTGGTGTTTGGTTTATTGCTTTTATAATAGAAGGGCTTATATTAGATTTGGGAAAAGTGATTTAGTGGCTGAAATCTCTTCTCCTTATCTTAATTTTTGATGGTTTTCATGTTTTAAATATATTCTATAATAGCATAGATAGATGCATACCTTGTTTTAATCTTGAGAATTAAAACCAAAATCATTACGAAATCTAAAAAAACAATAAAGTCGAGAATCAAGACATGTTTGATCTATTTCAGGCACTGCCAGGCAGAAGCAATTAAGCAAACCAAGACATGTCCATCAAATGAGGAAATTTATTGCAAGACCTGTTTCATGATATGATCAAACTAGAGAGCAATAAAGAAATGAAGTTTGAATTGTAACACAGTTAGGAATTCAGAAAGGAAGAATTGAACTCCAGACATGAATTACACAATGATAGTTGTTACAGTGGAATGATTAGAGACTTACAAAGAAGGGGAAAACTTTTTACAAATCAATACATGAGAAACGAAATGAAGAACACGGGTGGTTATTTATTAATAGACTTTTCCCGCCTTTTGGTAAGTAACTGGTCATGATACAAAGCCAGTTGTTGTACATTCCTTTTATCTTGAATATAGATTTTGTGTACTCAATTCACTCTCCTTAAGAGTACATATATATTTTACTCTCAGTTGGATCCTACTACAATTTTTCTTCCAGTAAAAGCACATCACTTGCTAGTTATTTTCTGGATCCAACATAAAACTTGGAATAATTATAACATTTAAGTTCTCCACAATTGATTTTCATGAAACGTTTGACTAACATAACGTTTATGGATCCAACTTCCATGATACAAAACATGTTGTTGTACATTCCTTTTAAAGTATAGATTTTGTGTATGTAATTCACTCTTCACAAAAGAGTACATATATATGTTAGTCTCAGTTAGATCCTACTACAAATTTTCTTCCAGTGAAAGCATATCACTTGCTAGTTATTTTCTGGATCCAACATAAAAGTTGGAATAATAATAGCAAAAAAGTTCACCACAATTGATTTTCATGAGCATGTTGTTGTACATTCTTTTTATCTTTAAAAGAGTATAGATTTTGTATATGTAATTCACTCTTCTCAAGAGTTCATATATATGTTACTCTCAATTGGATTCTACTACAATTTTTCTTCCAGTGAAAGCGCATCACTTGCTAGTTATTTTTTGGATCCAACATAAAAGTTGGAATAGTTATAACATAAAAGTTCTCCACAATTGATTTCATTAAACGTTTGACTAACATAACATTTATTGATCTAACTTCCATGATACAAAGTATATTTTTTTACATTTTTTTTATCTTAAAAAGAGTATAGATTTTGTATATGTAATTCATTTTTCTTGAAAGTACATATATATGTTATTTTCAATTAGATCCTACTACAATTTTTCTTTCAGGGAAAGCACATCACTTGCTAGTTATTACTTTTTTTAGAAGACACCTTCTGTAAGTCATAAGCCTCATTCTTTCAGTTCTAATTTATTTGATATTTTGATTCGAGCGATGATAAAGATGACTAACTCACATTACTCTAATAATGTTTCTAACTCATATAAAAATTCACACATGTAATTGTAATTTTATCTCTCTTCATCTTAACCTTTGAATTTGACATGTGTTTCAATCATATTGTTAGGCATAATAGTAGACACAAGGTTTAGACGTATAAATAATTTTCTATTTTACTAAAAGTACTTTAGGCTAACGTTATGTGAGTGACTCATTAATTAAAGAGTTAATTACATATATCGTTCTTGTAGTTTACATACTTTTTTACCTTTCGTCCTAAAACTTCAAAAATAACATCACCCGTCCCTGCACTTGACGTTTTGTAACGGACCGGTCATTTGGCCCAAATGGTCGTTAGCTTCTGCCATTAAGTTATCTTCATCTTCAATCTTTAGAATTCCCTTAAATTTCCCTTTTCTTAAAAATTAAAATCATAGATGACAAGATCAAATCAAATAAAACATAATTTAAATCAAACTAACAATTATACAAACCTAAATATTACTCCGTACCTCTTTATCTAAATTTATCTGCAAAACTAAAGGATTGAGATATTATCAAGTTCATATGAACATTATCGGTAATGTTCTCTCACAAACAAAATAGTGAGACCTACAGAGGGACCCAATTTTCTTTTTGATTGTCAAAAAAACTTTACCAATCATGTTGATATGAACTTGAGATGATTCTAATACGAAACTAAAACTTATAACAATTTCATATGACAAATACATTTAAATATCTAACAATGTTAACTTTTTAATCAAAACCCAATCACTGGTACAAAAAGTTGTATTGGTCACGCCAAAAATGTGTGACGATATGCATATAGTCACACACGTTTTTTTCGTTGTGTGTCACCAAATGTCCCACCACCGTAGGTGGCATATGGTCACATTGTTGAGTTCGTGGCCTTTTCCATCTAAAAAGAGTGACCAAAACCCCGAAAATGTGTGACAAATTAGGCACAAGTTTTGTTGGATTAGTCAGTATCAGTGACCGTAAACACCTTATAGTCACACGAATGTTTTTTGACAGTAACTATTGTTCGTCCTTTGGCCACATAAATATATAATATATGTGACATTTGAGATGATTCTTTCTAGTAAATGTGTATTTTGTGTGACTATTTCCCGTCCTGTGGCCACATGAATATACAATAAATGTGACATTTGTGATGATTTAGTCACACAATGGGTGTTGCTTTTTTGGAGTTAGTCACATACAATTTAAAACAAAGTGGCCAAAAGTGTTAATAAGTGTGACCATATGCTCTTTATAATGAACAAATGTGTATTTTGTGTGACTATTGATCATCAAATGGCCACATAAATTTTTTGTTTGTGTGGCGTTTGGTAATATTTAGTCACACAACGCATGTTTGTTTTGGGTATTTAGTCACATACAATTAAGCAAACAGTGGCCAAAAGCGTTAATAAGTGTGACCATATGATGTTTAAACCGAAGAAATTTGTATTTTGTGTGACTATTGATCATCCAATGGCCACATGAAGTTTATGTTTGTGTGGCCTTTTGTAATATTTAGTCACACAAACCATGTTTGTTTTGGTATTTAGTCACATACAATTAAGCAAACAGTGGCCAAAAGCGTTAATAAGTGTGACCATATGATGTTTAAACCGAAGAAATTTGTATTTTGTGTGACTATTGATCATCCAATGGCCACATGAAGTTTATGTTTGTGTGGCCTTTTGTAATATTTAGTCACACAAACCATGTTTGTTTTGGTATTTAGTCACATACAATTAAGCAAACAGTGGCCAAAAGCGTTAATAAGTGTGACTATATGTTGTTTAAAGTGAAGAAATTTGTATTTTGGGTGACTATTGATCATCCAAAGGCCACATTAATTTTATGTTTGTGTGGCCTTTTGTAATATTTAGTCACATAAACCATATTTGTTTTGGGTATTTAGTCACATACAATTAAGCAAACAGTGGCCAAAAGTGTTAATAAGTGTGACCATATGATGTTTAAAGTACAGACATGTGTGTTTTGTGTGACTAATGTTCATTCAATGGTCACATGAATTTTTAGTTTTTTTAACATTTTGTAATATTTAGTCCCACATCGAATTAAACAAAGAGTGGCCAATAATGTTAGTACTGCTAGTACTACGTTAGTACTGCTGGAGCAGTGTTACTACTGCTAGTATATATATAAAACATAATGTATATAAATGAAGTAAATATATATACAATTGTATTTCAAATTGAATAAAACTCGAATGTATATAAATGAACCTAATATATATACAATTGTAATGTCGTATATAATCAAATTCTCAACTACCATAAGTTAAAACTTGTTGACTCTTCGCCGCCTTAGCTTGCTTTTGCAAGGTTTCACTAGACCAAATGTTTTCGCTTTGTTGGTACTAATTTTAGTCCAGGATTTTTTTCTGACATCTCGTTGGACAGTTGCTTGACCAGTAGATCTTTTTTTTGCAGCTCGCGTCTCTCATTATCAAGTTGAGTTTGATGTAACTCAAGTCTTTCATCAGTTTCTTTTCTGCTTCGAGGAAGATTAAAATACCTCTTATATGTAACTCCACTTCCCACTCCTCTTTGCATAACCTCCATTTTCCTTACCAAACACAACTGTCATGGCATCAGTGGAATCATCAACATTCAAGGTTCCTTACTTGATCTTTTCATCAGCTTCTTTCTGTAAAAAAAATATATAAATGGGAAATGTTGGTATTAAAAGTTAGTACGGCTAGTACACAGTTAATGCTGCTGGTATATAAGCATGATAATAGAATTTGCTGTCAAATTTACAAGTTTATCTGCCAATGATCTAATCTCAGCATCTGGAGATTCTTCGTCTTTGTTTTCCCTTCCTTTGATCCACAATACACTACGCCATTAGTTTTATCTGTGAATAATAATCGTCCATTTCTTCCTCTATCTGCTGACGTAACTCATCCTATAAACAGATGTTACGAACTGTAAGAAACCAAGACACTAATAATGCTGCATAATATAAGATCTGCCAACCATGAAACAGTAAAAATATACATGGGTTGGCTTTGGTGACTGAGATGGAGCATACCCACGCCTCAATTTAATTCCAGTCCCTCGAAAATGAACTGTGCCAGAAAATCAGATGAGGGAATTTTTAGCCAGGCATCCCATGTATCATCCTCACCCGTGAAAATAGCATGTAGCCCCTGCAAGAAACAAGTAACGTGCCTAATGCTAACATAAAAGACGACAAAATTAGATGTCCCAAATATAAGTTTAGCATCAAAAACCAACATACCAGGGCAGACCCTTGCATATCAACTCGGGCGACAAATAATCCAGATGGTTGAAATGTTCTGCAGTGCCAAATCTGGAACGAATAAATGTCAAACACATTACCAAGCAAGCAAATCACTAACATTTGGTACAAATGAAACAATTTCATAACAAGCAACCATATTTGAGTTAATTTCCTATATAACATATGTTATGCTATATCTTTTAATAGATCACTTACGCGATTGCGATAAGCAAACTCCAACTGTTCAGCAACATCCTCCCGGAGTGGAAACCAATTAAGCCTCCATTTACGAGCAAAACAGTGACCTCTTAGAACACGTCGATTGTCTCCATTCCAATAAACAGGAAAACTATGTCATCTTAATAAGTCTACCTACAACGATTACCACCACACGAGTTTATAATCAAAAACATCTTTTGGGCTAGTTTTAATCCACGAAAATCAATATAAATCGTTTTATATTCGATTACACATTTAAGAAAATATAAATTAAATATGTGTTTGAGCATACCCATGAACAAAGTAGGATAGGTGAGATGAGGGTGATGGTGGCTTGATTGTGATGGTGGTGGATGTGGTGGTTATCTCGAACCAAACAACCGAAGCAAACAAACTCACCCATACAGTTCCCTTGTCTTGATGACGGTGATGGCGTGGAGGAGCGATGGTTAGTGGAACGACGGCGAGATAAGGCGGTGAAGTGTGGTGGTGGTGTGAGTCAGTTCTAGAGAGAAGGAGAAGAGATGAATAGATAGAAGATAGAGAGGACTAGTGTTAGTGTTTTGATTTTGGGTGAAAAAGGAGTGGGATCTTGAGCGGGAGATTGAAATTTTAGGGAAAATTAAGGGGCGGAATCTTGAGCGCTATATTAAAATTTTGGATACTTTGGTGATTAAAAGTCTATCAAATGAGCTCGAAATGTTTAATGAGTTGAGCTGAACCTTATATAAGTTGGACTCGAGTTATTGTTGAGTTCTCGAGCTTGTAAGTGATATACTTTTTTTTTTTAATATGTAAGTGTACTAAGTGTAAATACTTATTTATGAATGTATCAAGGTTTTTTAGCTGAAGTCGAACCGAATTCAATTCTTAGGTTATATTATATTTCAATTCTTAGCCTATCAAATGAGCTCAAAATGTTTAATGAGTTGAGCTCAACCTTATATAAGTTCGACTCGAGTTGTTGTTGAGTTCTCGAGCTTGTAAGTAATACAAAATATGTTTTTTTTAATATGTAAGTTTACTAAGTGTAAATACTTATTTATGAATGTATCAAAGTTTGTGAGCTGAACTCGAACCGAATTCAATTTTTAGGTTATATTTTATTTCAATTTTAAGATGTGTATGAAAACACAATTTTATAGATAAATGGAGCTTTTCGAGTCAAGCTCAAGCCGAGTTCAAACTTTCTCGATCCCGGATAACATGATCGGGAGGTCCCTGGGTATTTGCTTCTTAGTGTCTGTGACAAACGGTATACACCTACCAAGTCGGTGCAACATGCATGACCAGTGATAATGGCTAATTCACATGGGTCATGGGTCATGTGCATTAGGTTATCACTAGTCACATTCATTAATGGGTATTTAACATCATATGACTCATGTGCGTTGGGTTATAGTTGCTTAGAGTGTCGTCATGTTACGAGTTACGACACATCCATGACTGTTGACAATTGCTAACTAAACATGGATAATGGGTCATGTGCAATGGGTTGTAGTGACTTATATATATAGTGTCATGTTATCGACCAATACATTACTGGTGATCGACAATGGGTAATTAACATGGGTCATGGGTCATGTGCATTTGGGTTGTAGTGGCTTATAGTGTAATGGAAACCATTAATGACCGATGATAATGGCTAATTCACATGGGTCATGCGTCATGTGCAGTAGGTTTTATTAATTAAGACAAAAAACTTGGGCGGATTTCATACTATTGTGACAAGTGTCCCTAGGGGTGTCCCCACCAAGTACATCTTACCATGATTCTTAGGATCCCGATCCTGATCTTAGGATCTTACGATTTTACGATACTGCAAAGCAAAAACGATCTGGATCTTACATAGGATCTTTGAAAGCTTAAGATCTTAAAGGATCCCGATCTTGACCATAGGATCTTAAGATCTCATCCGATCCGATCTTACTTTTCTCGGATAACAAACTAAAAAACTGCAAATTTCTAGATTATTCTTTTGTAGAATTTAAAAAACAACATGTTAATCTTATTAAACATTTCATAACCATTATTTAGGACAACATTTTCGATGAAACATTCATATAATTTTGTGTCTATGATATATAATAATTTGTAAATTTGTATAATATTACAAAAAGTATTAAGAAAATGACATTATAGTAGGATCTTACCATATGTACTCTTTGGGCGACTTTTTAAATACAAAATACACTAAAATACAAATTTACCTTTAATACTTTTAGTTTTTAAACTTTTAATGTACTTTTTATACTTTTAGTTTTTATACTTGTAATACTTTTAATCATTTTTAAACCTATAATATATACAAAGCTTATCCAACACACTTCAACATTATCCTCTTTTTCTATAATATATAAAAGCTTATACAACACACTTCATAGACTTCAATATAATCCTCTCTTTCTCTCTCACATTTATAACACCCTCGGTTACAATTGACCGAGTAAACAGATCTAGGGTTTTGATCCTATCTTTCTCAGTTTTGTCTTACATTTGTTAGAAACTTGTTAGTTTATGTATTAGATTTATGTGGTGTTGTTTTTGCGAATAATTAGAGCAAAAGAGATATTAAGGTGTGTTTGGATTAGCTTATTTTGTGTAGTTATCTATAACACCCCCATTTTCAGAACGCGGCGGAATACAACATGGGGTGTTATTTATTAGTCACATAGTACAAGTATAGTAAACAACTTTAAAACAAAGTCGTTTTTAACAATTCACATTCGATAATTTATCAGAGTTGAGGTCCCAAAAGTTTAACATAAGTTTAAAAATACATAAATTTCAAAGTTCTAGTCATTATCGAATGAAATTTTAATTAAACATGAGCCATCAAGTAGATATCCATTTCTTTGCGCCGCCCATCCAAGCTTAAGCCACTTACGGACCTGAGAAAATACATGCTAAAAAGTCAACACAAAGGTTGAGTGAATCCATAGAGTTTAATAAGTAATAAGTTGAATACAAGCATTATACAGTTTAGAATAAGATGGGCTACGTTGTTATCTGCCCATAATTAAGTTGACATGTAACAAATACAAGTCGGAAAATAATAAGATATAAAGCATTGAGCTCATGAAACCGAACCTTAACCTAGTTTTAACATTTGCCCCGGTAGGGTAATATTTGCCATTTACCACATGTTTCTCGATATTATGTGACCGTTGATGTATGAGCGCTACTCACCCGGTCAGGCCCGCCAGGCCAAATATGCATATTCATAATACTAACGTTTCCTACGGAATTAACGGTTCATGATGGGGACTTAATTGGCAAGAAATACTCAATGTCAGATGTCTATAAATCATGTAATCGGGTCAAGCATACCAAAAATTACTTGTATTCAGTTTGTAAAACTAGCATGTATCCCCCTCGCGAGGTTTATAAAACAATCGAGATAAGTAAAGGCGAGGCTATGAACTCACCTCGAAGTGAATGAGCAACCAACATAAGCAGGTAATCAAGTAGCACAACACAACGTTGAGAATATGAATATCAACGAAGAAAATGATGAAGGCATGAAGTTTTAGTCATGACCTAATATGAATGGATATAATCTAATTTAGATTATATAATGATGTCATGAATGTACAAGCTGTTGATCCCAGTTGAGCAAACGATCTAGTATAGAAGCTGACTTGAATAGAAACTTATATAATACGCGGAATATATTATATAACTTAAGATGAACACAAGAACAATGAATATCACACTAAACACTTCAATATATTGATTATATGAGCACTCTTACAATGCTAGGGTTTAACAACCTTGAAGTGAATTCGACTTTTCTAATACACGTACATTCTCTAACCCTAGGGATCTCCTTTTATAGACAAGGAACCCTACACGGTTTACAAAAGACATCTTACACACACAAACGATATTCTAAACCTATAGAATATTTAATACAATCATTAACATAAATACATGACTCAATAATATAATTAACTCTGAGCAGCAGAGTTCTTCAATATGAGCAGCAGAGTCACAATTCCAGCAGCAGATTGATATTATTAGAAGCAGAGTTACTTAAAACCCAACAATCCTCCCCTAAACTTGATATTTACCTCCTAAATCATCAAGTTTCTTATAAGCACGAATAACCACCAAGAGGATGCTTCCAAACACTTACCCCTTAACTTCACCACTATCAACAAGTATCTTTTCATATTTGGTGACTAGGTTATAAGCCTGTTCATTAAACTCATACTTCAAATGAAGCATCTTAGGCTTCAACATCTGGAAAATGATTGCTGTGTGATTGTTAAGCACTGGATAATTCTTCTCAGCAAGCATGAAGATGACTGTCCCTCCAACAGTCAAAGAATGAACACCACAAGACTGATACAAATACCATTTTTGAACATTTCCAGACTTGAGTGCTTTCCATTCAAAATCACCATCATTAGGTTCAAACATAAGCTTTAACCTGTAATAGTTTATCAATTCATTTCCATCTTCTTGTCTTGCTGCTCCATACTTCTCTTTATAAAGCCTCCAGAGATCACAAACATCACTTCTATCCATATGGTACATCATGTTCTCAAATGATAGAAAGTGAGTCCATGTACCATTAGTTCTTTCAAAAGCCCACATAATTCTTTTCTTGCTTCCATAATCCCTAAGTCCCACTATGTATGATACAATTGGATGTTTAACATCTAGAGGTGTAGGATTTAAGAGATCTGGTTCTTTGTGTGGTGAAAGAAAAGTAAGAGTCATCACTCTTTGCCTGTCAGCCTCATCTCCAGTACTTTCTCCCTTATTTAGTCCAGAACCACCAGCACCATCAACCTTTCTCTTTTTCCTTACAAATGTTTTCTGAATAATTCCTCTCTTCTTGCTTTCATCAGAGAGAACAGGTTTGATTTTAGGTGTATTCTTCTCTTGCTCTGCATCATTAGGTTTAGCAGCACTTCAACCTCTATAATCTTCTCAGGCTCACCAGTAGACTTATCACCTCTGAGTTTTCTGTTCATTTTAGCTATAATTTCTTCATCTTCTTTAGAACCTATAGCAATGATCCTATCACATTCAGTTCTGGCATGGTGATACATTTCATCAATTTGAGAGTCAGTCTGTTCCCTTAGAACAGCCATTTTAAATTTCTTAACTTTGTTAAGATATTTCTCCTTATTTCTTCTTTGCTGTAAAGGTGTTGGCCCTTTGAGAATCTTTTTCTTCTTTCTAGCAGCAGCAACTTCCTTCCTCTTCTTGTTAGTGACAGTGTTTAACCAAGCTTTGACATCAAAAGTAGGAACTTCTTGCTCCTCAATCTTCAGCAGCTTACTAAACTCAATGTCAACCTCAGTCTTAATCAAAACATCCTCCCATGCTTCATAAGCTTTAAGATCATTTGCAACCTTTTCAGCTTGAAGTCTTTCTGCTTCCTCAAGCTCTAAGTATTCTTGTTGTTGAAGTTTTAAAGCTTCTCCTCTATCAAGTTTCTCAAGCTTATCCTTAGGCCAAAATTCAGGTGGAATCTGAGAATAATCCACTTCTTCATCACTTGAATCAACTTCAAGTTTCTCTTCCATCTTTCCTTTACCTTTGTCAGAACTTGACGCTATAGACTTAGCTTTCTTGATAGGGGCAGAAGGTTCTCTGATAGACACCCCTTTTGTTGGCAACTTAGAAACATGAATAGGTTGAGTGAATGATGTTGGTTGTGTTGTAGGAATCTCTATAGGTGGTTGTGGTTGTGATTGTTGTTGTTGGTCTATTGTCTTTGCTAATTCAATCATTGCCTCAGCAGCAGCTTTGTCACTAGAGCCAATAGCAGATCCTTGTGCATCTGCAGAGTCACCTTTTGATTTAGCAGCAGGATCAGCAATATTATCTTTATCAGCAGCAGAGTGCCCAGTAATAGTTTCTTCATTCACTACACTCTGATCAACAACACTAGGAGCAGCAGTTTCTAGAGCAGCAGAGTTACCAGCAGCAGATTCTGGAGCAACAGCAGATTCTGGAGCAGCAGCAGATTCTGGAGCAGCAGAGTTACCAGCAGCAGATTCTTTCACAGTATCTCCAAAAGCCTTTAAAGCCCCACTCATCAACTCTGTAGCCTTCACAAGTTTTTCAGGTTCCAAGTTTTTGAGTTTATCCACTACTGACACTGAAGTTTCCACAATTTTCTCCAATACAGCCTCATGCCCTTCTCTGTTAGCAACCACATAATTTTCAACATTTTCACTATCACCACCACTATCAATCTCCATATCATCACCCAATACTAGACCATCATCAGCAACATTCTCTTCCAAAATTTTCTCCTCCCCTGTTTTCTCCAAATCATTCCTCCCTTGTTTGGAAGCATCCACTTCCATATCAGTAGGTAGAGAAGAAGATCCAATGTGCTTTGAAGGTCCCACTTTCTTAAATAGCTTGAAGGTTGAAGATCTTGATTTCTTCAATTTCAACATCAGCTTCATCTGTTTCTGCATTTTAGTGATTAGCTTGGCTTGTGCAGAAACAGTAACCTCCAACTTGGTGCATCTGGTTTCCAAAGTGGTACATTTTTCCATCAATTCATTAAATTGTTTCAGTCTAGTCTCATCACTTCGACCTGTATTACCTGGTCCGAGAGGTGAATCATGGACATTGTCATTTTGTATAGTATCATCCATCAATTCCTTAGTCACTGATCTGTCCTCATCACTTCGGGATGTGTGACCTTCCCTGAGAGGTGAATCATTGGACTTTTGCTCAGTATCAAACCTAGTTTGATCACCTGAACCCCCTATATTTTCCATTTGGCTAGGGTTTCCATCACTGGATTCAGGTTCAGAAGAACCTTTATCACTAGATGTTGCCTTGGACTGGGTCTTATTGATGTTAACACTGTCCTGCTCTGCTTCTAAGCTAGTAGCAGTAGTGTCAGCCCTTTCCAATCTGCCTTCTCCATCACCTAAGACAGTCTCATGTTGTTTTTCCATCCCGACACTAGCTTGAGAATGCTCAGTGCCCTTTGAGGTTGTCCTATGTGTTTGGGTCTTTCAGCGTTAGGGGATGAAACCTCATTGGAATCTTCAAAAGTGGATGTGTGTTGGGATGCAGTGGGGTTTTCTGATCCTTCATCCTGATTGTTTTGCACAAGTTCCACCATATAAGGTAAAAGTGGTGTAACTTTGCCAGAAAAACCTTTTCCATCTTTAAGTAAAAATGCAAACATTTTAGGCACCAAAGGTACAGCCTCATAGATAGCCCTATGTGTTCTGACCTTTTTGATTTTGTTTTCAACAATCAATTGAATGAATCTAGGATAAAGTAAATAAGTTCCCCCCTCCCTCAGTGATTTAAACATACCCTCTAAAATCAAGTTTGAAAAATTGAAAGGGTTTCCTTTGCACAGACACACCATAGCAGAAGCTATGGGTGCACTGAACTCATTCCACCCAGAGGTTTTAGATCTCAAGCAATGTAAGAGAGTATGAACCAAAAAATTTATAATGAGAATAGAGAAGACCTTTTTGAAATTTTAAACCATTGTTTTTCCTCTCATACCCCAAAGTTTGTAACCCAGCAAACAGATCAGATTTCACCAGAACCTTAGGAGCACCCTCATCATCAAAAAGAAGAGTATCCCTAATAATGGATTCACTCACAAACACCTTTTGATCATCCACCATAGCAACAATATAATTTTCACCCTTGTGAGTCTTGATCTTAGCAGTCACCCAAAATTGTTTGATATAAGATTGGTAGATTGTTGGGTTGACTGATAAGGCATACTTAATTGAACTAGCATTAAGAAAATTCACCATCTCTGTGAACTCATTTGGTACTGAGTTTGCATCAAGGAGTGCAATATTGTTGTGTTCACTAGCCCAAGTGTGTGTAATCTCCATGAGCGATAGGTTTGTGAATTTAGGGATTTGTGATTGTGGTTGTAATGGAATGGTTATGAACGGTTATATTGCAATTAGGAGCGTATAAAAACTGATTGTGAGAATCAATTAGGTTTTTAACTTGATTTGGTAAGTTACATAACCGCCCTTCCACTTTTAAACCGATCAGCAGAACCCTAAGTAGCAGCACCACCAGCAGCAGAGTTAAATAACTAGCAGCAGAGTGATTTTGTCTAGCAGCAGAGTTGACTGGTTCTTGAAACTCCTTGGTCAAAAGTCAAACTTTCCACAATATTAACCATAATTAATGCTAATCACCCACTACGCATTATTTTTTCCCCAATTTTGATTCTTTATAAGAGGAAAAGCCGATCACTTCCAATTACAAAACAAATCAAACCCTTATCATCCTCTCATATCAAATCAAACAATCTTTTTCATTAAAAACCGATCTTATCCAAAATTTATCATGGCACCAAAAAGAGAAATTATCGACATCTCCTCTGACTTTTCTGATTCATCTGAATCAGAGTTTGACACTCCAAACGACATCATGCCAATGCCACCATTCTTGCCACCATACCGTCGTCCCCGTAGATTAATCAGAACCAAGGAACAAGCTCGAAAATTTAAACATGACCTCAATGCTGCCTATCTTCCATGGCATAGAAACTACAGAGCACCCACCAGACAAAAAGGTGAAGGTACTTCAAGGGGTGAGGGACCATCTAGGGTTCCTCATAAAGAAGACACTGCTAATCTTGCAGAGAAGCTTCCTAATGCTCTTACTCAAGCCCTGCAATCAGCTTTGTCAAAGATGCCTCCTTTGCCTGTTGTTCCTGTTCCTGAGTCCTCCAAATCAACAAGAAAGCCTCCCCTCAAGGTTGTGTTGGGGCTTGCTTGTCCAAGGTTGTGGGATGAGAAGATGCAATCCAGTGGAGTACACAAGAAAATGCCAGATCCTAAGGACAAAGGAAAAGGACCCATGGAGTAGTCTTCTTAGTAGAAATCATGTGATGTAGATCCTTTTGTGTTTTGTATGAACTTTTCTTTGTAATCTGCATCTTTTATCCATGGAATAAACTTGACTTTTATGTTTAATTACTTTCTTGTACATACAGCAAATACATCCATGTTAACCTTAACCTGCAAAAGATTAGTCCAACAACACAAAACAAACAAGTCCAAAATTGCAAGATCTAACTTAGCAGCAGAGTTACCAGCAGCAGAGTAGACCTTAGCAGCAGATTCACATAAGGCAATATACAACAAACTTACTAAGAACAATAACAGTACAAATCCTTTCACAAAACTTAACAAGAACACATAGAGATAAGTTTTTCTAAAGATTGATCATACCAATACTTGCAATTAAATACTGAAACCTACCCACATCAAAATGTTTAGTGAGTAGATCTGCAACATTTTTATCAGTATGAACTTTAACAATTTGAATCAACTTCTTTTCATAGCAATCTCTAATAAAATGATGTCTTATCTCAATATGTTTTGTTTTAGAGTGAAAAACAGGATTTTTAACTATACACAAAGTATTGTTATTGTCTATATGTATTTTGGTGTTCAAAAAGTTGTACCCATAGTCCAGCAATTGATTTTGCATCCAAAGCACTTGACCACAGCAACTAGAAGCAGCTACATACTCAGCTTCTGTTGAAGAGTTTGCCACCATAGTTTGTTTCTTGCATTGCCATGACACCAGCCTATTTCCAAGATATTGACATCCTCCTGTTGTGGATTTTCTATCCAAGCAACACCCAGCATAATCACTGTCAGAGTAAGGCCTTGTTTCTTTTTCTTGTTATAGCATCTGAATCACAAATTTGGGCCCACTTGCATATATAATATTGGTTTTTTTCTATTTGGCCCCACAAATTTCCTTTGTAGCGTCTGTCTCACTAGAGTGAAAAATTGCACTCCCTCCTCAATAAGTGATATTAAGGGAAGAGGGACCCACACCTTTTATAAGCCTCTATATCAAAACAAAAAAAGAAACACTCCCTAAGCCTCTAACTCAAAAGGTGAATTCTTAGGATACCAAAGCCCCAATTTGGTTGATGCTTTAAGTATCTAAAAATTCTCTTGACTACATTTAGATGTGATTCTTTAGGAGTAACTTGAAATCTTGCACATGCACAAACAGAGAACATAATATCTGGTCTTGATGCTGTAAGATACATCAATGAACCAATCATTGATCTGTACACATGAACATCCACATCTCTGCCTTCTTCAACTTTAAGCAATGGTTTGTCTTTCTCCATAGTAGTCTTTGCAGGCTTGGCATCTGTGAATCCAAACTTCTTTAAAATATCAGCCACATATTTCTCTTGGTGAATAAATATGCCATCTTCCTTTTGTTTCACTTGTAATCCCAAAAAGAAAGTAAGTTCTCCCATAGAACTCATAGAAAACTTGTCTTTCATTATCTTCTCAAACTCCTCACACATAGCCCTGCTTGTAGAACCAAAAATGATGTCATCAACATAGACTTGAACTAGCAGAATATCATCTTTAGTCTTTTTAATGAACAAAGTTTTCAATCCTACCCTTAGTGTAACCACATTCTAAAAGATAGGTGGACAACTTTTCATACCATGCCCTGGGAGCTTGATGCAAACCATACAGTGCTTTATCAACTCTATATACTCTGTCAGGGAAATTTGGATCTTCAAAACCAGGTGGTTGTGAAACATAAACCTCCTCTTTGATTTCCCCATATAGAAAAGCACCTTTCACATCCATTTGATACACTGCAAAATCTTTATATGAAGCAAATGCCAAAAACAGTCTAATGGCCTCAATCCTTGCCACAGGTGCATATACTTCATCATAATCAATGCCTTCTTGTTGTGTGTATCCTTGAGCAACTAATCTTGCTTTGTTTTTAACCACAATGCCTCTTTCATCTCTTTTGCATCTGAAAACCCATTTTGTTCCAATAGCCCTCTTTCCATTAGGTAAATCAACCAAGGTCCAAACTTCTTGTAATCTGAATTGTAGAAGTTCCTCCTGCATAGCTTCCAACCAACTTGATTCTTGTAAGGCTTTATATACATTCTTGGGTTCTATTCGAGATAGAAAACAAGCAAAAAGGCAATTTTGCAGATCTTTATGACTATTTCTTTGATGTAGAGATCTAGCAAAGAAACCTTTGTATAGCACTTCCTTAGTCACCCTCCTTGTTTGAACACTAGATGATGGATCACCCAAAATATTCTCCTTTGGATGATTTATATGAATTTTTGTTGTCTTTGTAGGACTGACAGGAATATTGAGTTCCAAGTTATTGAAGTCAGTCTGAGCACCAAAAATTTCACCTTCAAGAGCTTCATCATCTGTATCTTCATAGATTTCTGTCAATCCAGGCATCTCTGGATCATCTTGAGTGTGTTCATCAACCAAGGATATGCCTTGTGTGCCCATTGAAGGAAACTTAAGTATTTCTGGAGAAGCAGTTTGCTCAGCAGCAGAGTTGCCTGCATGTTTAGCAGCAGAGTTGTCTGCAGCTTTAGCAGCAGAATCAGATAAACTGCTGCTGGGAGCAGTTTCCTTAGTAACACCATCATCAAACATTTGAGCTTCACTAGATGATTGCATACTACCCCCTCCATCTCCCTTGGGAGAAGGATCATCTTGTGAGCTGGGAGTCTCCTGAGTGTGAGTATATGTAGAACCAATCTTCCATTTATTAACTAGAACAAACTCCTCTTGAGGTGTGGACTTCTTTGCATCTTTAGCTGCAGAAACATTTTCCTTTGTACCTGCATCATGGTTAGTATCTACACCTGCAATCACTGGCTCATAATTCATGGTTTTGGTCAGCATATCAATATTAAACAACCACTCAGGTTCTGTCTTTGCAGTATTAGGTTTATTTTCATCAAACTTAATATGCAAATTCTCCTCTACAAATCTAGTTCTCTTGTTGAACACCCTGAAAGCTTTACTATTGTCAGAGTAACCAACAAAGTAACCCTCATCAGCCTTCTCATCAAAATTGCCTAACTGGTCTTTGGTATTTAAGATAGTAATAGGACACCCAAAAGGTCTAAAGAAAGCTATCATTGGCTTTTTACCATGAAATAATTCGTAACGGGTCTTATTGTGAGGCTTAACTACCTTACTCCTATTCTGAACAAAGCAGGCAGTGTTCACTGCTTCAGCTCAAAAAGGTATAGGTAACTTAGAATCTGACAACATAGTCCTAGCAGCCTCAATCAAAGTCCTATTTCTCCTCTCTGCAACACCATTTTGTTGAGGAGTTCTAGCAACACTGTACTGTCTTAAAATACCCTTACCCACACAGAACTGATTCATAACATAATTCTTAAATTCAGTTCCATTATCACATTTGATTATTTTTACTTTATGATTAACTAGGTTTTCTATTCTAGTGATGAATTCTTTAAGAATCTCAGTGGTTTCATCCTTAGAAGCTAGAAAGAATACCCATGTAAACCTGCTAAAATCATCTGTGACAACTAGGCAATATTGCTTCCTATTCAGACTATTCACATAAACTGGTCCAAATAAATCCATATGAAGCAAATGTAAAGGCTTTGTAATGCTATTAACAACTTTGGACTTAAAAGATACTCTGTGTTGTTTACCCTTTTGACAAGCAACACAGGTTTCAAGATTTTCAAAAACTTTTGAAGGTAATCCTCTAACAAGATTTCCTTTGACCAATTTGTTCATAGTTTTGAAATTCAAGTGTCCAAGTCTCCTGTGCCATAGTTTAGATTCATCGAAAGTGGCCTTTGCAAGTAGACAAGTTAAAGCTCTTTTGGGAACTATGTTCTTTATATGATCACTGTATATGTTATCAGATCTAGGAACTTTGAGTAGCACAAATTTGTCATCTGGCAACTTAAAGTCTGGAGAAAGGGTAAGACATTCAGTATCAGTAAAAAGAACAAAATTCCTTTTGTCACAAATTTGTGACACACTAAAGAGATTGCACTTTAGTCCATCCACAAGGAGAACCTTCTCAAAATCCAAACTACCTGTTCTGATAGTACCAGTACCTATGATCTTTCCTCCATTGACATCATTTCCAAAGGCAACACTTCCACCATTTTCAATTAGCTCAAAATCCTCAAGTTGGGAAATGTCTCCTGTCATATGTCCAGAGCAACCACTATCAATAATTCCTTTGTCTTTTAGCTCATCCTGTAGATTGCCCTGCACATGAAAAGTAGAGAAATCAGTTTCTCTTTTTGACCCAAGCCATCACTGGCTTGGATCTGCCCTGTGCATCAACATAATTATACTTAGTGAGGTCCATCGATGAACTGCTGGTAATGGGAACTTTAGATAAAGCATTAGATTTTGGTTTCCAAGTCCAACAAGCTGAGGCCTTAATAGCATAAAAATGATTTCCAACAACTGTATCTGTTATAGATTTTGAAATAGCAGCAGAAGCCTTTGCCTTGGCAGCAGAGTCTACTTTTCTTGTAGCAGTAGGACCAGTTGTTTTATCATGAAAAGGCCTGTTTGGTTGAGCATTTATAATTGATCTAGTAACACCAGATCTCAATAATACTGCTCTTGGAACCATTTGTCTTTTCGAAGGAGAGTGAGTCATTTTTGAAAAGTTTTGATGATTCACTCTTGTATATTGGTTCCAAACAGGTTTTTGTTAGATTGTACAATCTGCAATTAAATGCTCAAAACTACCACATTTATAACATGCCTTCTTGTTTAATTGAAAGTCATTACCTAATTTATGAGAAACTAGGTTATTGAAATTCTTTTGATTACCCCTAGGCTTGTTAGTAAACCTCTCCATGTGATGTCTAGGTACTTCATTATATTCAACCACTTTTCTAGACATATTATGACCTAGCACAGGTTTCAGAAACCTATCATGTTTAACTCTAGCCATATTAACTTTAGGAATTTCTTCCTTTTTAACATTTTGTGTTGGCTCAGTCTGTTCATCCTCACTATCTGAAACCCAATCTTCAATGATGGGTGCATCAGACCACTTATTTTCAATCCTAGTTGTTTGAATAGACACATTACTGATTTCTTCACTAGGTTTGATCTCTTCTAGTTTACTCATGAAGGATAGCTCCTTTCCTGGTGGTGCAAAAGCACTTTTCATTGAAGGAGCTACTTCAGTATACCCTATGCCACTACCTCTTCTCATTAATTGACACTGAGTAGTATCATCTATGGCAGTTGAAGCAAACTTATGTTTTTCCACTCTTACAATATGTTTGTCTTTATCTGCAAGAGCCTCATCTCTAGGTTGTTCTGCTTCTGTTAATTTTATTTTAAGTGTATCTATCTCAGTGTTTTTAACAAAAAGCTCACCATCCTGTATATTAATTCTATCTACATATTCAAGCTCCATCTCTTTAAGATAATCTAATCTTCTTTCAACATTTTCAATTCCTACTTTATAACTTAAGTTATCAAGTTTTAGAGACTCAACCTCTTGCCTAAGACTTTCATTCCTTGATTTAAGTTCATCGATGGTGTCAAAACAAGATTTAAAAAAACAAGTAGAATCATTTGACTCATTGGATACCTCAGAGTCAGAACCAGATGATGAAGAAGCATAGGCCATTAGAGCAAAGTTTTTCTTTGGAGTCTTTACTTCAGCAATAAACCCTTGATGTGGTTCTTCTCCAGCCATGTCACTCCAGTCATAGTCACCTAACCCATCACAAGACACCAAAGCAGTAGATGGCTTTGAATCAGCATCATTCTTCTTTGGAAGTTCTACAATCTTCTTTGGAGCTCTGCATTCTCTGGCAAAGTGACCCTTCCTATTGCAGTTGTAGCACTCCATCTGAGATTTGTCAAATCCCAAGTTACCCTGAGGCTTATATTTAAGCTGCTTCCAGGTTCTCTTCAAGAACCTTCTTGCCCTTAGGGTTAACTTAGCCATCTGCCACTTTAAATCAATCTCTTCAAGTGCATCAGGATTTATATGATCAGCATCTTGATTCATCACTTGAGTACCTGTAGTAAGATCAGCCAAGAAAGCACAAATAGCAGCATCACTCATATTATCACTGTTGTTATAACCAGCAGCAGAGTTGCTAGTGCTAGCAACAGATACACCATAAGCAGCAGAGTGATTAGCAGCAGAGTGAGCATCTGAAGTGTTAGATGTATTGGATGACACAAAAGCTATATTTTGAGCTCCAGAAGATGAAGTAGATGAACTAGATGAGAGATTCATTTCAGTTTCATATACTTTCAAGTTTTTGTACAGACTATCCAGGCTCATAGTTTCAAAGTCTGCTTTGTTTCTCCACACAACTGTATGCATGCTCCATTCTGGTGCAAGACTTCTAAGAAACTTGAGATTGATGTCTTCTTCAGGAACTAGGTAACCCACAAGCTTCAAGTGACTTATGAGTTTTTGAAGCCTGTTGTAAGTGCCATCAAGATTCTCACCACTTAGAGCAGTGAAGTTTTCAAATTGATGCTTCAGGACATTCTTCCTTGACATTTTAGTAGCTTCAGTGCCACCAAACCTTGACTCAACAGCAGTCATAAGAGCTTTAGTAGATTCAAAGTGTTCAAAGTCAGCCTGAAACTCATTAGGTATTCCCATTAAAAGAATACTAAGAGTCTTGATCTCCAGCTTTCTGAGATCTTCATCTTCTTTGGCTTTGATAGCTAGCTCTTTCCCATCGACGACTCTAGGAAACTAGTCACCATCCAGAACCACATTCCACATCTTGTAGTCAATCATGCGCATATACTGCCTGATGCGCATCTTCCAAAGCTCATACTCTCCTTGCTTGAGCATTGGGATCTTGGATGCAGTAATCATATGTATATCATCACCCATGGCTTCTTTTGTTGCTATGAACAGACTTTAGTAGTACTTGAGTTCTTCTCGATCACAGCTTCTAGATCACAAGCTCTGATACCACTTGTTGATCCCAGTTGAGCAAACGATCTAGTATAGAAGCTGACTTGAATAGAAACTTATATAATACGCGGAATATATTATATAACTTAAGATGAACACAAGAACAATGAATATCACACTAAACACTTCAATATATTGATTATACGAGCACTCTTACAATGCTAGGGTTTAACAACCTTGAAGTGAATTCGAATTTTCTAATACACGTACATTCTCTAACCCTAGGGATCTCCTTTTGTAGACAAGGAACCCTACACTGTTTACAAAAGACTTCTTACACACACAAACGATATTCTAAACCTATAGAATATTTAATACAATCATTAACATAAATACATGACTCAATAATATAATCAACTCTGAGCAGCAGAGTTCTTCAATATGAGCAGCAGAGTCAGTCAGCAGCAGTTTGATATTATTAGAAGCAAAGTTACTTAAAACCCAACACATGCATATGTTATCTATACCACTCGTGTTATTTTCAAAACATGTATAATCATCGAAAATTATATTTTATGTTGTCGTGATAAGTCATACAGTATATTACATGTATATATAGTGTAACGGTGTTCTATGTTAGTTATTTGGTGAAAACTTGTGAAAATATCACTTTTCGTCGTAAATACAATACTTGTAAACTTTCTGAAAACGGCTTAAATGGCCTCGGAAAACTAGTTGTTCATCAGTGAATATTGAGAGTTAGGAAACAAAATTGGTATTTCTGGAAAGCTTAGCACCATGCCTAAATATGTCCAGTAGTGAAGTTTTGCTCATTGTGCCCAGATTTTAAGATAAATGGTCGAAAATTATGGTGTTTAGGCTAAAACTGTCATTTCTGGGCAGTTTTTGTGAATGTTTGGATGGTTGTAGTTTACTCATTTTAAGTCCAAATGAAAAACGGCTTTTTGATTTTAAAACTAGGCCAGGTGCTCTAACTTTTGTTCCTGGTCCCGACTCCAGAAATGAGTCTATTGATGGGAAAATGGCTCCCAACATAGGTGTTTGTGGATTTTCTGGTTTTCTTAATAATATACCAAGTGTTAGTGCTGATGGAATTTAAGTGAACTATATCCCCGGTTAGCTCTAAACAAGTACTAACACATTTTTATAATGTTGGTACATTTTAATGAGGGTTAGAGGCCTGTTTTTACAAAATTCTTTAATGCATTAGCAACCAAATTTTCTGAAATTGTAAGAAAATATTTGTAACTTGTTTTTAGCGTAACTTTCTCGTTTCAAACTCATTTTAGTCCGTTCTTTTTGCAATGGTTTCATTTTGTTGTTAACTTTCTGAGTATCTTGTCAAAAATAGGCCATGAGTTGCTGAGTTCTCTAAATTTTATAAAAATATATAGGCTGTCCCAAATTTTAAAAATAAAATTTGGTATAACTTGTTTTTAGCATAACTTTTTCGTTATAAATCCGTTTTTATCCGTTCTTTCGCCCATAGCTTCGTTTTTAGAAGTATTTTCTAAATATTTTGTCAAAAATTGGCCCAAACCTACTGAGTTTTCTGTATTTTAAAAATATGACCAGAAGCTTATATATATTGTCAAAAATGGTTTTCTTATCTTGTAACTAATCCAATTTCATCATCAATCAACTCCAACAATCCCATAACCTACCATAAACCTCCTCAAGGTGTCATGGGTTCCTAAATTTCATCAAACAAGTCTCTTCACCAAAACACTCTTAATATATATTTATATCTCATAAAAATTAATAAAACATAATTTTAGAGTGGTACAAATTACATACACTTTGCATGTAGGTAAAAATTGAATAGAACATGGTAAAAACATAACAACATCATGAAAATTTATTTGAATCACTTACTTGATGAGTTTATGAAATTTTGATGAAAACCCTAATAATCTATAGGTTTATATTTCAAAACCTTGTAATAGATTAATACTAGTTCTTGTAAAAATACTTTGATCTTGAAAATTTGATGGTTTCCTTGTTTTGTTGATGATGGCCGTGAGTTCCAAGAGAGGAGAAGGAAAAAAAATTGTTTTGATCAAATGAAATTGCATGTAAGATTTTCTAGTTAGGTGATAGTGGTTATGTAGTAGGATTGTGAAGACATGTGTCCCATGGGACACTAATAACCAGCCATGGTGAAAAATGGGGAGGTTAGTGGGTTTATTTTGTGTATTATTTTGTTTACGGGGTACCGTTTAGTGTATAGTTTGAGTAGTTTTGGCGTTTTCGGGTACCGGGTTAATTAAAAATAATTTTTAATGGTACCATTGTGACAAAATACAATTGTAAAAATTATAAAAATATAATTTTGTAAACATTGGGTGTTTTGATAGATATTGCTTGGTTGGCACAAATATTGTTGTACATAAATATAAAAGGAGGTTAAAAAGTATGTAAACTCTTAAAATATAAAATAAATAACCTTTGAAATTTTAGTGGCAATATATATAGTATATAAAAATATTAGTGTCATAGTAGGAATTGGTTGGTGTGATGAAACCTTTTATTGATCACTTGTGATAGTTTATTTATAATTACATATAAATAATTTAAAATGATATAACTTATGAGTGGAATAGAATGCACTTGATGATATGGTGATATGTAGACTAACCCAAGTCTATGAAATGTACTTTTGAATGATGTTTAGTAGCGATAGAACTAATTGAACGTGTCATGACGTACACGGATAACTTCCGCCGAAGTTAATTATAAAAAAAAATATAGTTAAATAATAAAATATTAAAATTAGTGACATGAAATTTTACGAAATGTCACATCACGTACCTCTTAAGAGAGCTCCGTCCCGGAGCTTAACTCGCTTTATCTCCTGACGGTTCATTTGAGAAATGATAAGGATACTCGTAAGGAATGGAGTATAGAATAACTAAGGACGCGGTAAAGATAGAGTAAGAATTTGCTTAGTTGTTGTGCTCGATTGTATGAATATCGCTGAATTGTTACACTCACATAAAAATTTTGTGATTCTCGAAGATCAAGTAGAAAATTAATTAGACATAACCCATATATAACTATTCCTAGTATTTGAAAATTCTAAGTCAAACATAGGTAGTCAGACTATGTTCCACTGTCCCTAGGTTAAATATAGGTGACTAGGCTATATTTAACCGAGGTTCGATAAAATTTTCAAATACTTACCTTAGTTATACTCGTGATATGTCCATTGTTGGACAAGTATGGAGTTTGTAAATACGTATGAATCAATCATAAGTAAGTAGTATGAGTGTGTAACACAAGCGAATAAAGAAAATACACGCGGAAAGGAAGTTTTAAGTACTTCTAAAATAGTCCACATCGGGCCAGAATCATGGATCTTTAACAATGAAGGTTTCAAAAGAGAACTTGATGAATATAGAGAAAGTTGTTGAACTTTAGCTTTTGTAGATGATGAATTAGCTTATAAGAATTATAGGAGAATGATGAAAGATAACATAATAACAAAATGGCTCTGATTTGCAAGAAAATATCTAAATGATTTATGGGGTGGTGAAAATTTTGGTATAAGGTAAATGACAGAGCAATTTGTAAGATGATAACAAATAGTTTATTAGGAACTAGTCAAAAGAGTTTATGTAACGGTAGTACATTAGTGATTTAGTTTATAAGATGGTGGTAATGTAGTTTTTAAGGGAGTGACAAAATGATTGATGGATGGTGATAAAATATTGCAAAATATTTTACCGAAATAGTTTACAAGGTGATAGTAAAATAGTTAAGTTAATGGCAAAATTGTTTGTAAGGTGCTTACAAAATAGTTCATATGGGACTAACAAAGGTGTTCATAAGTTGATAGTAAGTATGGTTATTCACTTTACAAGGTATTAGTAAGCTAATTCTTTGGGCATTTGTAATACAACGAAAGATAGTTTATATGATAATAACAGAGTTGTTTATAAAATGGTAGTGAAATAATGTTCTATAAGGTCATAAAAAGTTTTAAAGATCATGTCATCATTGATGATTTTTGGGGAAAATAATTGGGACAAATGTGTCAACCACAGCGTATGAAAAAGATTTAGGGGATCATAAGATAAATGAGTATATATAACAGTTTAGTAATTTTGGTGAAATAGATACATAATTGGGAGAAGTAGGGTTTGACATGATACCCTGGAGGCTGAGCATATAAAAGGTAGAAATCGGTAAAACATTTATAACGATAAGTAGTTTGAGAGTAAACTAAGTGTATATAGATAATCTTTATATGTGTAGTATCAATAGTGGTGCTTAAGAAAATAAGCAAGAAATGCTGAGAAAACAGGAGTTCACGAGGAGTAAGACAGCCAATAGAAATTGATAAATTATAACAGATTTTGATATCATATGAAATGATATAATATACAGTTATGAAAGAGTTTAGAGGCCATTGTAATCACATACAATGTCGGATAAATAAGAGAGACCATTGTAATCACATACAATGTCTGATAACTAAGAGAGACCATTGTAATCACATACAATGTCTGATAAATAAGAGAGACCATTGTAATCACATACAATGTCTAGGAAATACCATCGTGTAACTCACAATGTTTAGAAGAGTTTAGTATTCACATGGAGAAACTCCGTTAAGAAAAATAGCGATGCTTTCGAAGATGTGTATAAATTTCCGGATGGAAATTTACAATGCACATGAATAGCATAAAATACAACTAGAAAGTTTAGTGCACAAAGTTTATATATAAGAGTGATACTTTCGCGGATTATCAGATGAGTTAAGAAATAATTATAGTGCTCCTATAATTATCCTTAATATAATTAAGATATACTCGAGGGAGTAATAAAAAATTCAGGAGTAGGCGCGCATGGATATCGGACAAGATGATGTTAGCTCATGATTTTGAAAAATAAATGATTATAGTCTAGATTTTTAAAACAAAAAGACCTAGTTCACTATAATTTGTGCTCTTGTACCATTCTATAACACCCCCATTTTCAGAACGCAGCGGAATACAACATGGGGTGTTATTTCTTAGTCACATAGTACAAGTATAGTAAACAACTTTAAAACAAAGTCGTTTTTAACAATTCACATTCGATAATTTATCTGAGTTGAGGTCCCAAAAGTTTAACATAAGTTCAAAAATACATAAATTTAAAAGTTCTAGTCATTATCGAATGAAATTTTAATTAAACATGAGCCATCAAGTAGATATCCATTTCTTTGCTCCGCCCATCCAAGCTTAAGCCACTTACGGACCTGAGAAAATACATGCTAAAAAGTCAACACAAAGGTTGAGTGAATCCATAGAGTTTAATAAGTAATAAGTTGAATACAAGCATTATACACTTTAGAATAAGATGGGCTACGTTGTTATCTGCCCATAATTAAGTTGACATGTAACAAATACAAGTCGGGAAATAATAAGATATAAAGCATTGAGCTCATAAAACCGAACCTTAACCTAGTTTTAACATTTGCCCCGGTAGGGTAATATTTGCCATTTACCACAAGTTTCTCAATATTATGTGACCGTTGATGTATGAGCGCTACTTACCCGGTCAGGCCCGCCAGGCCAAATATGCATATTCATAATACTAGCGTTTCCTACGGAATTAACGGTTCATGATGGGAACTTAATTGGCAAGAAATACTCAATGTCAGATGTCTATAAATCATGTAATCGGGTCAAGCATACCAAAAATTACTTGTATTCAGTTTGTAAAACTAGCATGTATCCCCCTCGAGGTTTATAAAACAATTGAGATAAGTAAAGGCGAGGCTATGAACTCACCTCGAAGTGAATGAGCAACCAACATAAGCAGGTAATCAAGTAGCACAACACAACGGTGAGAATATGAATATCAACGAAGAAAATGATGAAGGCATGAAATTTTAGTCATGAACTAAAATGAATGGATATAATCTAATTTAGATTATATAATGATGTCATGAATGTACATGCATATGTTATCTATACCACTCGTGTTATTTTCAAAACATGTATAATCGTCGAAAATTATATTTTATGTTGTCGTGATAAGTCATACAGTATATTACATGTATATATAGTGTAACGGTGTTCTATGTTAGTTATTTGGTGAAAACTTGTGAAAATATCACTTTTCGTCGTAAAATACAATACTTGTAAACTTTCTGAAAACGGCTTAAATGGCCTCGGAAAACTAGTTGTACATCAGTGAATATTGAGAGTTAGGAAACAAAATTGATATTTCTGGAAAGCTTAGCACCATGCCTAAATATGTTCAGTAGTGAAGTTTTGCTCAATGTGCCCAGATTTTAAGATAAATGGTTGAAAAGTATGGTGTTTAGGCTAAAACTGTCATTTCTGGGCAGTTTTTGTGAATGTTTGGATGGTTGTAGTTTACTCATTTTAAGTCCAAATGACAAACGGCTTTTTGATTTTAAACTAGGCCAGGTGCTCTAACTTTTGTTCCTTGGTGTCCCGACTCCAGAAATGAGTCCAGAAGTGTTAGTGCTGATGGAATTTAAGTGAACTATATATGTTCAAAATTTCGTATCTCCTTCGTTATAAGTCCGTTTTTCAACAATTTTATATCCCCGGTTAGGTCTAAACAAGTACTAACACATTTTTATCATGTTGGTACATTTTAATGAGGGTTAGGGGCCTGGTTTTACAAAATTCTTTAGTGCATCAGCAACCAAATTTTCTGAAATTGTAAGAAAATATTTGTAACTTGTTTTTAGCGTAACTTTCTCGTTTCAAACTCATTTTAGTCCGTTCTTTTTGCAATGGTTTCATTTTGTTGTTAACTTTCTGAGTATCTTGTCAAAAATAGGCCATGAGTTGCTGAGTTCTCTAAATTTTATAAAAATGTATAGGCTGTCCCAAATTTTAAAAATAAAATTTGGTATAACTTGTTTTTAGCATAACTTTTTCGTTATAAATCCGTTTTTATCTGTTCTTTTGCCCATAGCTTCGTTTTTAAAAGTATTTTCTAAATCTTTGGTCAAAAATTGTCCCAAACCTACTGAGTTTTCTGTATTTTAAAAATATGACCAGAAGCTTATATATATTGTCAAAAATGGTTTTCTTATCTTGTAACTAATCCAATTTCATCATCAATCAACTCCAACAATCCCATAACCTACCATACACCTCCTCAAGGTGTCATGGGTTCCTAAATTTCATCAAACAAGTCTCTTCACCAAAACACTCTTAATATATATTTATATCTCATAAAAATTAATAAAACATAATTTTAGAGTGGTACAAATTACATACACTTTGCATGTAGGTAAAAATTGAATAGAACATGGTAAAAACATAACAACATCATGAAAATTTATTTGAATCACTTACTTGATGAGTTTATGAAATTTTGATGAAAACCCTAATAATCTATAGGTTTATATTTCAAAACCTTGTAATAGATTAATACTAGTTCTTGTAAAAATACTTTGATCTTGAAAATTTGATGGTTTCCTTGTTTTGTTGATGATGGCCGTGAGTTCCAAGAGAGGAGAAGGAAAAAAAATTGTTTTGATCAAATGAAATTGCATGTAAGATTTTCTAGTTAGGTGATAGTGGTTATGTAGTAGGATTGTGAAGACATGTGTCCCATGGGACACTAATAACCAGCCATGGTGAAAAATGGGGAGGTTAGTGGGTTTATTTTGTGTATTATTTTGTTTACGGGGTACCGTTTAGTGTATAGTTTGAGTAGTTTTGGCGTTTTCGGGTACCGGGTTAATTAAAAATAATTTTTAATGGTACCATTGTGACAAAATACAATTGTAAAAATTATAAAAATATAATTTTGTAAACATTGGGTGTTTTGATAGATATTGCTTGGTTGGTACAAATATTGTTGTACATAAATATAAAAGGAGGTTAAAAAGTATGTAAACTCTTAAAATATAAAATAAATAACCTTTGAAATTTTAGTGGCAATATATATAGTATATAAAAATATTAGTGTCATAGTGGGAATTGGTTGGTGTGATGAAACCTTTTATTGATCACTTGTGATAGTTTATTTATAATTACATATAAATAATTTAAAATGATGTAACTTATGAGTGGAATAGAATGCACTTGATGATATGGTGATATGTAGATTAACCCAAGTCTATGAAATGTACTTTTGAATGATGTCTAGTAGCGATAGAACTAATTGAACGTGTCATGACGTACACGGATAACTTCCGCCGAAGTTAATTATAAAAAAATATATATAGTTAAATAATAAAATATTAAAATTAGTGACATGAAATTTTACGAAATGTCACATTATCGGCTTATTATGTTTGGGGAATAAGCTATTTGGTCCCGTATACCCCCTTAGAGCTATTTATTCTTAGGCTTAGGTTGACTATCTGTTATAAGAATTGCGTTGCATTTGTAAAGAGAATAAGGAAGAACATGCTGTGTTGTTTTTTCGAATAATTAGAGCAAAAGAGATATTAAGGATTGCTTGGATTAGCTTATTTTTATCTTATACAGGATTTGAAGGCCTATTGTACCAAGTTAGAAGAGGATGTTCTTGGCCTCCAAAAGCGCACAACAAAACAAGGTGCAAAGATCAAAAGGTTGAACCTGAGAGTTCAATATTTGGAAGGTTAAAAAAGGTCAAGAAAAGCTCAGTTCAGAAGGTTGAAGAAGGTGGGCACAGCACACAGGGTGAGTTCTTCTAAGGCTACTAGTTTGGAGGATGCTCCCAAACAGGGGAGGAATGAAAGCAGAGTCTCAGGGGAGGAAACAACAAATTCTGAAAGTGCTTGTGCTGATATGCATGTGGATATGGATATTGGGATTGATAATGATGATAATGTGGATGATGAGTATTTAGTTGCTGACAGGGTGGGTAATGAGGCGGTTTTGGAAGATGTAAATAAAGAGCAGTTAGTGGAAACTAATACTAGTTTGGGAGAAACTGCTGCTAGAAACTGCTGCTACTAGTAATGTTGAAGAAATGGCTAAGGTGGTACAACAAGATGTTTCTGCTGCTACAACAAATCAAGTTTCTACTGCTGAAGTATCTACTGCTGAAGAGGCTGCAAAGATAGTTGATGAAGCTGAAATTGCTAACTTTATGGATGAGAAAAGGAGATCTAATGTCACAATTCCTTATTTCAGGTCATTTTCCCAAGTCATGACAATTTACTATTCACAGATTTCAATTCATCATTTACTATTCATCATTCATAATACATTTCATACACTAGGGTTAGTTTACATATCATCACTTCATCATGTGCATTCTATTCCACTCCTAAGTTATATAGTATTTTAAATTACTTATATGTAATTATAAATAAACAATCACAAGTGATCAATAAAATATATCATCACACCAAACAATTCCCACTATGGCACTAAAATATTTTTATATGTTATGAATATTGCCACTAAAATTATAAAGGTTATTCTTTTATATTTCAAGAATTATATACATTAAAAACCTTCTTTTACATTTACTTACAACAATATTTGTATCAACCAAGCAATACCTATCAAAACACTCAATATTTACGAAATTATATTTATATAATTTTTACAAGTTCGTTTTATCACAATAATTACGTTTAAAATTATTTCTAATTACCCCGGTACACGAAAACGCTAAAACTACTCAAACTATACACTAAACGGTACCCCGTAATCAATATAATGTACAAATAATAGCAACACAACCACCTCACCATTGAGGTGGCCGGTTCTAAGTGTGCTCCATCAAACTTGGCACCAAAAATCCACTTAAACCATTTACAAGTATACATAAACCACTAACTATCTAACTACAACATGCTAACTACTAATAACTTAGATCAAGAAAAATTTCATTCTCTTTGTCCCTCTCTCTAACTCACGGCAACAACAACAATTCAAGAGGAGAAGAAAATTTCACAAGACCAAGTGTTATTTCAAGTATTAGTATTAATCTATTACAAGGTTTTGCAATATAAACCTATAGATTATTTAGGTTTTTCATCAAAAATTCATAAACACTTCAAGTAAGTAAACCAAGTAAATTTTCATGATATTATTATGTTTTTACAATGTTCTATTCATTTTATTTCCACATGCAAGGTGATATGTAATTTATACCACTCCATATACTTTTTAAATCATTTTTTAACCTTGTAAACATATATTATCTAAACCCATGGAGAAAGGCTTGAAAAATAATGTTAGGGAACCCATGGCACCCTAGGAAGGTGCATGGTAGATTAAGGGATGTGTTGATGTTGTTGATGATGAATTTGGACTATTTACAAGCTAAGAAAACCATTATTAACAATATATATATGCTACTGGTCTTACTTTTAAAATATGGTAAACTCAGTAGATATGGACTAAATTTTGACCAAAGTTAAAGAAAATACACTCTAAGATGAAGCCATGGCCGCAAGAACGAGTAAAAAAGGATTTATAACGAAAAAGTTATGATAAAAACAAGTTATAACAAATTTTATTTTGAACAATTTGGGACAGCCTGGACATTTTTGTAAAATTTGGAGAATTCAGCAACTCATGGCCTATTTTTGACCAAATGCTCAGAAAGTTAACATTATAATGAAACCGTTGCCGTTAGAACGGACTAAAATGAGTTTAAGACGAGAAAGTTACGCCAAAAACAATATACATAACTATAAAGTATTTTTCTGGAAATTCATTGCTGATGTATATTTTTATACAGACAAAACAGGACACTAAACCTTATTAAAATACACCGACTTGTTAAAAATGTGTTAGTACATGTTAAAAGGAAACCGGGGATATAAAATTCTTAAGAAACGGACTTATAACGACCAAGATATTCATGTTTATAACTTGATAACTATTATTATTTTTGACAGCTTCTAATAGAGAAATATATTTACTACGTACTAACGACTAGTTTTGTGAAATTAGTTGAACATGTTTTCCTCAAGTTATGAAAAGTATTTAACAACAATAAGAACACTATATTTACCAACGAAATACCAAACAAGGATCGTAGAGTATCGTTTCATCCTAATTACTTGAAAAGTAGTTTTACACTAAAAGAGACATCAACATGTATTTTTGACGAAAGACATTATTTTCAAAGAGTACAAGTGGTATAGATAACATATGCACATGCATTCCTAACATCATTATATAATCTAAATTAGATTATACTTCATTCATATTAGGTTGCGGCTAGGAGTTGCGCCTTGTCTTTTCAGTTCACTTCATAACATATTGCTTCATCACTACATGTGAGTTTTCATAGCCCCGTTTACATTTTATTATTTATTTCAAATCCCACGGGGGAGAATACAGTGCACCCATTTTTGTACGGGCCTAAGTATCAAATTCAAGTACAATGCTTAAGTTACCACATTGCCTTATTAAAGTTCCCCTATTATCATGAACCGTTAATTGTACCTAAGCGAGAGTGAGTGGATAGATCTATTGAGGGTGACGCCTCCATCCGCGTTGGATATACCAACAGTCAAATGAATGCATTTCATTTTTATCATTATTAGAGTGTCTGGCAAAACACTCTGGAGGGGCATTTCATTCAGTCTAGCTTCGGGGTCATGAGCTTAAAGGCTATTGCACTATTTTTCATTTGACTTTTGTCATACATCTTATACTTGAGGTTACCGTATAACATTTCATTTTTATAAACCTATGATTTCTCACCAACATTATTGTTGACCGTTTTAGCAATGTATTTTCAGGTAATTAAAGTAACTCATGTTGACATGCATTTGGACCTTCATGGAGTCGTGGAGTCGACGCGTCTCACCCTTTATTTCATTGCACTTATGTTACGTTTGATCTTGTCGAACTTGTTTTTAATAAACTTGCAAAACCTTATGGGACCTATGTTTGTAAACTCTGTATGTTTTAAATAAATGATCAAACGTTGTATTTACTAAATGACACTTTAGGTCATTCAATATAACCTTGTATGAGATGCCATGATCGTTACACCCAGGTATTCCATTCCGCTGCAATAACAGGTAAATTCAGGGTGTGACATCTAAAGTGTCTGAAATGGAAACAGATGAGCAAGTAGCATTCAGTCTTCAATAAAAGGAGAAAAAAAAACTTATGGAGAGTTAATGCAAGCTATTATTGATGCTGATGAAGTTCTACAGGCTAGAGTTGCAAAACTTTACAAAGATAAGACTTTAACTAATGATGACAGAGTACAAAGACTTGCTGATTTGATAAATGCAAGAAGTGAAGAAGTAGCTTTGAATGAGCTAATTCAGCCAACAAAGCAAGCTCAAAGTCAGAAGAGGAAAAGAAATCCCACAAAGGCTCAGCGCATGAGTGAAATGAAGGTATACTTAATGCATCAAGGTTGTTATAAATCTGCTCAACTCAGGGGAATGACATATGAAGAAATTGAACGTCTATACTACCGCATCAAGAGATATGTTGATAAGTTTATCCCCATGGGTACAGAAGAAACACCATCAAAGAAACAAAAGATCATTGAAGACAAGCCTGCTGAGAAGAAGAATGATTCACAAAGAAAAGAAGACAGCTCTTCTCATGATCAGATGATGGTGATTGTTCCTGAAACATTATATGTTGATCTTATTCAAGCTAGACATCCAATCATGGACTGGCAGATTTACCAAGATAAATTTGGAAAGGCTTGGAAGATAATCAGGGCTGGTAGAGGATCAGCAGTGTACAAAAGGTTTGAGGATTTGATAAGAACAACTGACAGAGAAGACTTAGACAGATTATGGGAGTTGGTTCAAGAAAAATTAAAAACAGACAAGAAGCAAGATGTGAAAGAGCAAGGGTTGTGGGTTGAATTACATGGGTTATATAAACCTGATCCAGCTGATATCTATTGGACCTTCCCATGTCATGATCTCTCAAATTTATGGAAGTTTTATGATAGATGCAATGTACATCACTTATCAATACAAGGTGGACTTGATGTTTTTATGCTTGCAGAAAAGGAATATCCTTTGAGTGCTAGTTTACTTGGTGTGATGATATCTATAAAGATCATATGTGAAGAACGTACAAAGGCAGTTAAAGATCTCATTGAAAGAATTTTTGCTCAGTATGAGAGAGCATGTTATGGGGATCTGAAGAAAACAAGCTGATAAGGTGTTTGGAGGTAGCAGGGGTTTAGCTTCTCTGTTTTCATTATGTTGTAAAAAACCTTTTGGTAAGTACTATATAATTCACCTTTTGTGAGATTACAACTCTGTTGTTTGTACAAAAGTTACTACTGCTATTATTAAGTTACTACTGCTATTATTAAGTTACTACTGCTATTACAATAGTTATTTGCATTTTCCATTTATCATGTATATGCACTTGCAGGCACTTTAGTAACATGTTACTTCATTAAAGTTGAAATTTGACTTTAGAAAGTCAAGTAACACTGTTCCTAGGGGTTACAAAGTACATAAGTTATCAGAAATGTGTGACCATATGTATCGATTTGTGACTACACTTAAATAATGTGTGACAAAATATGACTATGATTTAGACACCTAAATAAATACTTCATGTGACCAGATATATAGCATCTTTAATTTAGTCACACAAAAACTCAATGTGACTAATATCAAGGTTAATGATAACTGAGTTCACATTTTGCTATAAATAATAGTCACATGAATATTTCACAATGTGACTATTTTGAATGTATTGGTCACATATAATACCCTTATAACGTGGCCATAATCATGATTTAGATACACATTTGTGATATGGTGTGACTATTGTAAAGCCTATAGTCACATGATCGTGCTACAAATATATGTGACTATACACATTAGGATTTGGCAAGCAAATACACACTAAACTTTAGACACAAATATTAACTTACGTGATCATATGTATCGAATTTTAGTTATACTTAATCATGTTTCTATGGTTTAGTGTGACCATATATGACATTTGGTCACACTCTTCAAGTTTGTGACATATATTTGTCACTTTTAAATGCATATCATGACTAACGCTTCAAACTTACTTTTCAGTCGTCACCCATTTCAAATCCATATGTGGCTAAATATTCAGGAAAGAATAGCAGTCACGTTTAAATAATGTGTGACAAACTTGACTATATAATTTAGCCACATACACAATTACTTCATGTGACCATATATGGATTTTGGTCACACTGTTCAATTGTGTGACATATATTTGTCACATACGTATATATATAGTGTGACTAATGTCTCAAACTCATTTGTATCTGTCACATGTACCAAATTATAAGTGACTAAATAATCCAATTTTTTTTCCAGTTACTGTTGAAACTATAATAGACCTTGATAGATCTAAGAGCCTTAAGGATATCGTTAGTATAGCCAATGTAATCACTAGCTAACTAATAGAGAATCTCTAGAGTTTGTATTCTAGAAGCGGAAACAAATACAAACGTGTAAACAGTAAATACTAAGAACAGTTGATCCTCTATGGATCTTTATATTAAGAACTTGTGTTTTCTAAAACTTACATTCAACATAAACGTGTGTTCCTTTTATAGACAAGGAACCCTAACCCTAATCCGTTCTCCAAGAAACGTATCTTCTAAATAATATGCATTATCACTTACTATAATATCTCATGCATATCCTAACTACATTACATAATATGCGGCTAAATAAACTATATCTGCTGAACTATAACTTCAGCAGCAACTACTCTTCAGCAGGAACTAGTCTTCAGCAGGTTCCTTCTTCAGCAGTAACCATCAGCAGAATCTACACTTAGTAGAATTCCCAACAGTTACCTCTATTCACATAAATATTCAAATGTGTGACAATAGAATTCCGAAATTGTCACACAAGCCGGATCAAGTGTGGCTGTTTATTTTATTCTGGTACATTTAGTCACGTAAATATGTTACCGTGTGACAGTTCCAAATATGCTATGTGTGACGAATACCAGTTTTTGTACTAGTGAATTGTGTTTTACGTTTCTTCTTATTTCGTCCTACTTCACTCATGACAACCACCTTAAATCAATACTAGTATATCATATGAAGAATTATTATAAACCACAAATTTGAAATACTTAGCACCTTATCATTTGAATATTTATAGACTTACTGTCTCCATTCTTGACAAAACCATGAAGATTTATTGTGACTTATTCAAGATTCTCTAACTCACTAAACCTATTCGGGTTTCACAAAGTGGTTGTTTGATTTGTTTGATCTAGAACACCGGTCGTCAAGTTCCCTGTGGGTGTTTATAGATCATCATCTGGGTTTCCGGTTGTCTGTTAAATAATGTGTTTTAGAAAGGTGAAATTGATGACTCTGATAAGTAATAGGTTTGTGTAATGCCAACTGTTCAGGTTGACGATGATGACAGCGGTTGGGATTGAAGATGGCGGCGGCGTTTCAGGTTCAGATTCATGTATTAGTATGTATGCATGATTGTAAACATGCACGGTTAAATGTAAGTTAATTCGAAGTTCGGAAAATGAATGGATCCTCTTGAAATAAAATTGGTTTGTTATTGGGTGGTTCTTGAATTCCACAGTAGGTTTGTTTGGGTTTTCCAGTTTAACTTTCAATAACTGTCGTACATTTAGATGGAGGATATTTCCTGAATGGAGTGATGGTTATTATGTAAAACATACATTTGCTTTGATCCTTCATATTCACAATTGAAACAACAATAAAAATTGATATAGTCACCATCACATGTTTATCTAGGAACGTATCTTTGTTTTGGGAGATTATCTTGTATTCGGTATAAATACCGAATCATTCATAATAAAAAGCATAGTTGTCAAATAAATAATTCTCTACTCTTCTTTAATATTCTTAAGGAGCTAACACTCGCTAAAAGTGGTGCCCTATCCCGATACTACCGCAAGGGTTGTATCAATTGGTGCTTTCATTAAGAGTTTCATTGGTAGCCGAACGATTCTAGGGTTTCAAAAAAAAAAAGAAAGAAAGCGTTACTGTCCATCGTACTGTTCATTTGGAGTACTGTTCATCAGAATTTTTTTTCTCGTGTTACTGTTCATGGCGTAGGGCAGCAGCGATCAGGACGCATTATCTAAGCTCTTGTAAATGGGTACCGTGGCCGAATATCAGAGTGAGTTTGAGGTACTTATAAATCGAGTAACGGGAATCTCTGAAAACTTACTTAAATCGTTTTATATCTCTGGACTAAAACCGGCTCTACAATGTGCACTCTTAAGGTCAAACCCCACAACTTGAGGTGAAGCTTTTTCATTAGCTCGTGCAACGGAAGCACGCTTCACGGACCTACAACTTTGGGAACTGTTGAGGTAAGATCCTACAACTTTGCGAGAAGCCTTACCCTTGGCCCGCATAACAGAAGCACGTTTTGAGGATCAGAGGTCGTCTTCTTTTAGCAACAAAGCGAGTAGTAGCAACAGCGGATCAGAAAACCATAAACCTACAACCGTCGTTAAACTACCTTTGTTGACAACAACACCTAAAACTACTGTTGAACCACCTCCACTTGAAACCACTAAGAGAAAGAAAAGAGATGAGGTGCCTCTCGCGTGGATGAAATCAAAGTTTTATGTTGTCATTCAAGTTGGGCAGAATAAAGTTGTATATGGCGGGCGGAATTTGGACACTAGTCATGCAAATTATGGACAGCCTTGGCAACACCTTTTGATGCTCTTTATGTCGTTTTCTTATAATCCAAAAGAGGGGGAACTACAAGTGAAGGTGTGGGATCCTGGAACTACATGAGGCGAGATTTTGAAGCAACACCTTCAGGACAAGGTGATTTCCGAAAGAGTGGGGAATGATACGCCTTTGGCTAACTATCTTTTATTTAGTCGTATTCGAGTCATGTTAAGAAAGAGTCATGTGAGTCATTATATAGGAAAGTATCTTTGTTTTGGGAGTTTATCGTGTATTCGGTATAAATTCCGAATCATTCATTAGTGAAAGTCATAGTTGTCAAATAAATAATTCTCTTCTTTTCTTTAATATTCTTAAGGAGCTAGCACCCGCTAAAAATGGCGCTGTTTCATGATACTACCGCAAGGGTCATATCAGCAAGTTTGAACATCGTTTATCCTAATTAAGTTTCACTGCCGATTATAGATGGGAACGTTTGAGTTTCAAACCCAATTTTAGTAACTAAAATTTCTCATGTATCTCCACTCTACTACTTATACATTCTACTCTAAATAATATCACACCTTAAAAAAATCTACTTCTGTAGACCAATAATTTTTTTATATACTAAACCCTAAAATTTAACGGGGTCATTAGCGATTTTTTACGGGGCCTGTTATACATTAATCAGTTTCCTTATTGGTCCATTTTTAATGTGTTGCGACTTCCAAGGCCCAACAGTGTATTTTGGCAAAATCTGATTGGTGTATATGTGGTGGTGGAGCGACTGTTCATGCCCGTTTACCCGTAATGACTTCCTAAGACACTTTAATCGTTGTACGATAACATTGGGAACATAAACAAAACCTTAATCTTTGTACGATACCTTGAGAAGGATAACAAGTGTACACCAACAACTATGTACAATGATATCACTAAATCTGAATAAGAAGGTTCCCGATCGTCCTTTGTTCTATGTATTAACGTTAGACCCAAAAAACAAAGATCCAAAAAAAAATCAAGGCGACACCAAATCAAAACACAAAAAGAAAAGAAAAAGAAAAAAATCATCAAGATTCAAGTGCTCGCTAACTGGAATTCATTCTTTCACCGGAAAGCTTAGGTTTGTTTCATATACTTTATGTTGAATTTACGATTTATAGTGTCATATTGTTTAATGGTTTTATTGTGTTAAAGTTGGTTTTGTTTTGTGATTCTTATGGTTTAGGAGATGAAGATGAAGATGAGAATGATGATGAGTAAAACCAGGTAAAAAATTACTGTTGATTTTTGTGGGTATTTTTTTAGTGAGATTATGTATATACGTTTTAATTTTAGTTTTTTGTAAACTGTGTTTTAGATTAGAATTTAACAAGAGCATATTTGGGGTGAGCATATATCACCATAAAATTAGGTGTACCATTTAGCTGTATGATTTAGTTTTCATTGTACATGTTTAGGTGTGTGATGGATTAGAATGTTATTGGTGTTGATTCTTAAGCATGTGGACCTTAAAATTTGTTAATTTGTTACCCGGTGTGAAGCTATTAACTGATACGTAACCGTAAGTAAGTGTAACAATAGTTAAAGTTGCTTTAATGCTTTTTCATAATTTTTTATTACAAAAGTGCACTGTTGATACTTAGAAGTAAGAGTAATGATGTGATTACAAAAGTGGCCTGTTCAAGTTTGTGTGTTGAGCCATTCTTCAAAATTGGCCTGTTGAGTATATATATATATATATATATATATATATATATATATATATATATATATATATATATATATATATATATATATATATATATATATATATATATATATATATATATATTGTAAGCATAACATGTGTTTTCTAATATACAGGTTGGTCAAGATGTAGTTGCAAAGTGACACAAGCAGTGAAAAGAAAAGGCGATGATATATGTGTTTACGCTTTGGTCAATGATAAAGTTGGGACGCAATAAGAATGTTGACATTGTTATGATTTTGGGTACTGGTACAAACGCAATTCAGTAGCAGCGGTTATTCGATAATAGAGACGCCTTCAGTAGCAGCGGTTCTTCCATAATAGAGACACCTTCGATAATGCAGTCCCTTTTCCGGGCAAGCTTCCACGACCATTCTACATATTCAAAGATCTTGAAGCACGATGCTTTATTTGAAAATGATGATTAAAGAGAAAAGAAAGGGGATGCGACTGTCAATCGCGAAGGTGCCTATATGATAGGTTATGAAAATTTGACAGGTTCGTAAGGTCAATCTACTTGAGGTTATAAGGTTTTAAAGTACATAACTTTATAATGCCAAACGATTGACCTCACGAACCTATCAAATTTTTAATAAGCTTATACGCCCGTTAACAGTAGCTGGAAAGGAACTAGACCAAGATCAAATTTTCAATGAGCTTATAAATCCGTTAAAAGTAGTTGGAAAGGAAGGAGATCAAGAAATTCCCATTGAAAGNGATTGACCTCACGAACCTATCAAATTTTTAATAAGCTTATACGCCCGTTAACAGTAGCTGGAAAGGAACTAGACCAAGATCAAATTTTCAATGAGCTTATAAATCCGTTAAAAGTAGTTGGAAAGGAAGGAGATCAAGAAATTCCCATTGAAAGTTCTATGGGTTAGTTCTTTTGAATACCTTTTTTTCCTTAAGTTTGCGTGTATACAATATAGCATTCTGAATGTGGGTCCTAAGTTTGCGTGTATACAATATAGCATTCTGAATGTAGGTCGGGAAACCACAAGGTTTTTAAGATATGCAGCAGCTGGGGGCTGAAATGGGTGTGGGATTGGGGGTTTAAGTAGGTCGTAAAATGGGTGTGTTTGGGTGCTCAAATGGGTTCAGAAGTGAGTGCGTTTGGGGTTTTTAGGCTTATGCAGTTTCTGATGTTTGATGTTTTAAAAAAGAAGTTGCCGCACAGTCTATTGTACGCTTCAGGGGGTGTGGTTCAGATGGTGTGGTTAAGGGGGCAATAAAGTTGCACAGGTCTGTGTAGCTTTTACTTATAGTAATATTTAGTCATTGGCCCATTATTATATTATATATAGACATTAATATGTTTATATATAATATAAAAGTGTGGGCCAATGAATAAACAATAAACTAATAAGGCTAAGCCTAATATTGTCCGCTAACATATACAAGGGTAAGTTTATACTTTGCAGTTTGCACTTAACTCAAGCTACTAAAAAAAACTTTGCACTTGACTCATCACTTATATTTTTGAAAATGAAAAATATGCATTCTTAAAAATCATGTTTTCTCAAAAAATATAAATAACATATAATAGGTGTGAATCAACTACAGTAAAACCTCTATAAATTAATACTCGATAAATTAATAACCTCGATAAAACTAATAATTTGTCCAGTCCCAACTTGGGACCAGTACAAATTTAGACCCCAATCGATAAAATAATAATATAATAACTTTTTTGAAACCCTCGTGTATATATATATTAGTCCCAACGAAACTGTAAATTAATAATTACTAAAATTTTCATATCTATGTATATATGCGTGTGTGTGAGAGATACACTTCAAAATCTTAAGATTGTTTAGTAAAAAAGGAATTCATTATCACTTGTTATTTTTTGTTGAACTTCAAATATATATTGAGTTTATCTCAGAATCTCCTCATTGCACTAAAGTGTTAGTGTGTTGTCTTCTTGTATTGCAACAAAAAGTGTTAATTTCTTTTCATAAAGTGTGAATATAAATTCATAAAATTTTTATTGGAACTTGTTTTTCAAATTTATTTTTCATCCCTAACGAGTATACATTGTATCTAGTATATTACACTTGAAATTTATAAAGGTCATATGCAAAACCTCTTTAAATTAATAAATTATTAATTTATCGATATAATAATATCTCGCTAAATTAATAAAANAATTCATAAAATTTTTATTGGAACTTGTTTTTCAAATTTATTTTTCATCCCTAACGAGTATACATTGTATCTAGTATATTACACTTGAAATTTATAAAGGTCATATGCAAAACCTCTTTAAATTAATAAATTATTAATTTATCGATATAATAATATCTCGCTAAATTAATAAAATATCTCGGTCCCAACACTATTAATTTATAGAGGTTTTACTGTATATGGATTTAATCTATCTAAATTGTGGTCCATTGGGGATTTATTCAAAAACACGAGAAGGGGGGGGGGGCGCATCTGATTTGCGAGGGGCCATTGATCCATTTTATGAGTTGGAGTTGTGGTTGAGTTTATCCAATAAAAAGACACGTCAAAAGAACACACACACTTAATCTATGTCAGTGTTTCCTCGGCACGAGACTCTCCGATCTTCATGTTAGGAGGTCTTTACCAACAATAAACAGGAAGCAAAACATACAATACGCAGAAAATCAATCTGGTTTACATTTCATCATAATCACACAGATAGTATCACTAATATGATTAAAGGACTCGAGATGGAGATGTTGGAAATTTAGTGCAAGGTTCAGGTCATACTTGGAAATGGGTTTGGAGGTAAGGAGTGTACACCCATCAAGTCACCGAACCTCTCTGACTCAAATAATGGTGTTGTGAAAATCTGGTAGTTGATGAGTTTGACTAGACTCTGAGCGACCTCATCAGAGAGTACTCTCATTAATTAGAAGGTTCAACCCTTTAGTGAGAAAACACTTCAGCTGGTATACTGATGAGTTTGTTGACTTCGAGGAACTAATTTACTACTTACATGTAACGGCTTTGACCTATTTAAGGGTAACGTTTTCTGCAGTTCAATGATCATAATCAATTGGTCTTGTAAGTTGTAACCACTATTGGTATACTGGAGGAACATAATGAGGATATTAATGGGCCGATTAATTCTCATAATTCGATTGACTTGAGTTTCTTCTCTATATAAGAGAAACAAATCGACACATACTGAATTAAAAAAATACTTAGAAACGAAAGAGTTCTTGCATTTGTGCTTAAATCAAGAACATAACACTTTGAATTATCCCAAAGAGATATTCGTGTAACCAAGGTAATTACCTTCAAAAGTTTCTATAAAAAGTGATTACACGATTCAAAGTGATATCCGGATATTGATAATCTTCACCCAACTGGAAAACAGGAGACAAAGATATTTTAGTGCCATAGTATAGATGTACATATGATATGATCTTCAACATGTACAGCTTTTATTTGAGATTTAAGTATATTCTTCTTCTTCACTACCTTCTTCATGTTTTTTGGGTCTTTTATGTTCTTACATACGTTTGGGTGTCGGTAAATATTTGCAAAACCGATTTGGAGAGTTTAATAAAATAGCTGATATGGCCTTCTTATCCAGAGTCTGATAACTTTGTGTTATTATGTTGTATGTATTTCTTTTTACGCCAATAATTGCAGTCTCTCACTTATACTCAAATGCATGCAGGCAATTGGATTGTTTTTATGCCAACAAAGTGAACACAAATCCATACACAAGAATTAAAGAAAATTGAGATGGAGCGGTTTTAATCTCCGATCCATTATCTATGTATATGTTCAGATTATAAGAGTCATCACTACTTTTACCATATTGATAAATGTCAGTTCTTGATTTACCGAACTTTTAAGCCTTTAAAACCAAATCGATAATCAGAAAAGCAAGCCGCATACATATGACATTAAGTGTAAAAACAACCACCGGATATCCATTTTATTATACATATGGCACGACTATTTTATTTCATGTGTAATTTATTTGAGAACCAAAAACAAAGGGTAGTGAAGACAAAATTGGGATCAAGTTAATTAATACTAGATCACTAGAAGCCTCGTCTAATATGTTATCTCATACATATGACATGATCTATGAAAATCATGTTACTCAATTTGCACTAAAAATGTGCTTTCGGAGGTACATAATATTATGTCAACCTTAAAACAGTATATAAAAACAAATTAAACCCATAATGCTCCAGCCCTGATGAGCATTGGCTTTAAACCCCTCTTAAGTTGAAGACTCATAATCTCATTTGTTCCACCAACTAACTCACCACCAATGAACACAGCTGGGACTGTGCTGTATCCAAGCCCCGACAATGCCTGCTCAATTTCTCGGCCTCGTGGTATCTCATCAAGCTCGTAGACAGTAGGGTTCACACCAAAGTCATTAAAGAGAGACTTGACTGTGTGAGACATTATGCATGAACTCTTACTGAAGATGACCACAGGCCTCTCGGAAACCATTCTTTGTACTCGTTCCATGTCTATACTGAACTTGGAAGTGTTAAAAAGCTTAGAGCTATTATTAATTAGTACCTAAAGTGACTCTTTAACTTGTTGTGTGTTGTGTGTTACGTGGTTGAACACTCAGATATATATAGGGTTTGAGTGGATGATATGTGGAGAATAGAGAATGTTTTAGGTTAGTGACTGATAGCGATATCAGGTTCGAGAGATAGGCTTTGCCGCAAAAGATGAAAGTGATACGTTGGCAAAAGATGGGCGGCAACGAATCTCATTGCTACGGAAGCATATATAGGCATTGATCATATGTTCCAAGTGTGGATATGTAGGGCTGTAGATTCTATTCGATCTTCAAGTATCCTTATATTATTCCATATTTCTAATGGACTTTTCAAGAACCGGAAGGTTATACTAGATTTTATCAACCTATCTATACAAAATTTAGCACTCGGTTCACTTATTAATCAAATAGGCATATAAATTGAAAAAGCATTGCAACTATATCATCTTTCATTAGATGCCAAATATCTGATAAATATACAATATTGTAATTTTAGATCATAGCACAAAGAAAATAAATTACCAATTCTGCTTCAAAAGAGAAGATTTAGTTTTTTTACAGGTAGATAATCTATTAATAGGGCTTATCCAATAATTCGATTTTATTAAATTAAAGGGGATGATATTTCCACGGAAGCTTTTTATACATCCACGGATACTTAGGGTGTGTTTGTTTCGTTAAGACGTTTTGAGTCTAAATCTGACTACCACATCTTACTGGTAAGATGTGGCTATAAAGTCTGAATCTGAATGAAATAATGTTGTTTGTTTTTATATAATTGTCTGAATAGTTTTAATTGTTTTTTTTCTAAGTATATATTAAACCATAGTAAAAACTATTTTAATACACATCCTAAATTATCTTAATACATATCTTAAATTTAACATAGTAAAAAACTATTGCACGAATTGTCTTTGAATAAAACATAAGTTTAACGTTTCATTTTTCTTCGATAATTCTAATATTTGAGTCATTTAAAAAACAAATTGTTTTTCAAAACCATCCACCCATTTTATTAGGTTATCTATTTTTGGTACGAACTCATCTATCAGGAAGTCACGATCTAATTACGACCCTCATTGTTAACTTCCTAATCTAATGTTAAATGATAAAACAACACACCCAAATAGAGTTATAGAGTGATTGTATTAAGCCCAAACTTGTCTTTAATTTTTCACTACTTGGCCCAACATTAACTAGAAAATAACCCAATAACATAACCCTAAAAACAACCCTAATATGTCATAACCTAAATAAACGCCTCATTATCACATATGCAGTCAACACTCCACTTTTCTTTCTCTTTTTTTTTTTGATCAGATACTGTACTTTTCTTTCTCCTATACCTTCAAAAATCCATAATATCCTTTGTTTACTTTTTGTCAAAACCTAAAAAACCTATGGTTTTCTCTCCTTTGATCTCGTATAACACAAGCACCACGGTTAAAATCTTGATAACAATTAACAAGGTCTGGGGTAAGGTTTGTTTGTTGTTTTATGTTCAAGATTGATGATGGGTTTTGTGGGTTTAATGGGTTTGGAGAGTGTGGGAGGTGGCTGAAGATGGGTAAGAGCCAGTAAGATCTGACATCCAACTCTTACTACGGTAAGACATATACATCTGACCGCGTCTGATTGAGAGATAAAAAAACAAACAACCCTCATGTCTGACCGCGTCTGACTGAGTAAGAGTCAGAGGCGGTTCAGACGTTTTTGTAAAAAACAAACACAGCCTTAGACAAGTTTTTTCGGCCCCTTTATTATCTAATGGTTCTTACGGTAAAAAGATGATGTTTAGGGGTATGTTTTCTGCAAATCCTAGTACCTCAAATCACTTAACAATATAATTCCAAAAATATTAAATATGGACAAAACTAGGATGAATAATTTGCAAGTCAACTATAATAATAACTAGTATAAATAATATGCATGCATGCATAGTGCTAAAGAGAGAATAAGCATGCAAAATAATCATAATCATAGACCGATGGATTGTAAAATTGAAACGATCATCCAAAACCAAGTAAGTCACCGTTAACGTCCTAAATATATAATAATAATAATAATACTAGTAATTCAAATACTAGAAGTAAGCAGCCAACCAAGTTCATAACCAAGTTAATTAAGTTAAAGTGTTTAAACGCAAACACACTCGTCGAACTCACTTAAATGACTTCTCGACGCCTTTTCCCAAATTCTTGATCGCTTTCCCAATCAACTTAAGTGCGCCCCTTTGCTCCACATGCATTGTAGCTTGTCTATTGATCATGATTGCTTGCCCGGGAGAGAGAAAGCGTTTTCCCTAACAATTTCTTCCCAGTTTCTCAAATCGGTGCGGACTTCTATGAGAAAGATTCGATTTGGATCAAATGTTAGATTTCTCCATTTCGTTTGACACGAGAATGAATTGTTCGAGGAACTTGGAAGTACATTTTGTCACACCTCGCTAAAGGGAAAAAAACGAGGTGCAACAGCGCGAGGCACAACGTATAAAACAATAGATAACATCATACATGATTTAAGAAAAAGAGAAATCCCAATTACATCATTGTTATAAAACAAGTTTCAAAATAACAACACATAATGTTTAGAACAAAAGTTCCAGAAGATAAACAATTTTTGTTCGGATACATCACAAATCATGACATAAATGAAAGCAACCATGCATATGCTTTCTTGAACTTTCACCTAAAGATGATCACCTGAAAAGAATGATAAAAGATAAAGTTCAACTATAAAATAGTTGGTGAGTATACAGGAATATCAAAACACAACATTTTAGTAAAATGTTAAAAATGTAAATTTCATATCATCCAAGAAGGTGGATGTGTAAAATAAAGTCAACCATACTGTTACGAACTCGTCTACACAAGTGATGAGGCGAAAAGTGTTATGCTTTTAGGAGGTCATTTAATCCCTAAATCGTTATTTTATGATCAAATATTGCCTTAAATCGTTCCTTTTGTCATTTTAGGCACTTTCAGGAGGAATTATGGAAAACATTGCATTTTGGACGTTTTTGGAGCATAAAAGTGAAGAAAATGACAAAGTCTCAAATCATGCTGGAATTCCTACCTGACGGCGTCAGGCGTTGGATGCTGACGCCGTCACCTGAAGACAAAAGAGTGGGATTCAGACTCTACTAGACGACCAAGGAAGAATTCAAGATGTTTACACCTGACGGCATCGGGTGCTACAAGGTCCAGGCCGTCAGGTGTTAAGTTAAAGAGAGACGGCCCAGAAGGTTTTAAAGGCTGACGGCGTCAGAAGTAGGTCTAGGTGATCCGACAACCCTAGACACGGCGAGTTGACGGCGTCAGGATTTATAACCTGACGCCGTCAGAATGTATTTTCTATATATACTTTGGATTTTTCTTCATTAAAGTGTGTAACTTTTGGGAGAACTTTAGGGATAAACCCTAGGTCGAATTTTCTGCCTTTTTCAAGGGTTTTTCACCCTTGTTTCATCCATGATTAATTAAAGATAAGTCTTCCATCAAATCATTCAATATGTCTATGTGTTGTGTGATTATAACTTATGCTTGTCTTTCAATTAACATGCTAGGCTAGGTTTCTCTTGTGTTTGCTTAGATCTAATGAAACCTAGCTATTGATTACTTGTTGTTGGTTTGTTGTTAATTATTGTGGGTGGGTGATGTCGATGTTAGGCTTAAGAAAACTGGCTAACTTCCAATTGGTGACTTGCTTGAACGTCTTAAGAAACATGAATCGGATGTGTACTACGATTATTTGGTTGTATTTAATGCATAAGCAATTACTAGTGATTTCATGGTTTGGATACTAAACGTGTCGCTATAGAATGAAGTTTGCGCTTATAGAGTTAGGGAAGATCGTACACGGCCCTACGAATGGTATTAAGGAATACAACCCGTCATCCACACAATTGTAACAAACCAATTAACCGGTAAAAGATAGCTAGGGAGTAATGAAATCTAAGTAAACACACTTTTCTCCATATTAGTTTCACAACCACTTTTATTTTCTTGTTATTTTATTTTATTTGCATTAGTAGTTATTTGGGTTAGTTGACTAGCAACTAATTCCGCCCACTCTTCCAAATACCCGAGATTTTTACTTGCTTTCCATAAAATATAAAAATACAAAAAGAATCATCCCTCACCCTTAGACCTAATTAGAGTAGTTTTCAATCCTAACGACACTATTCCCCGAGAGAACGATCAATCCCCCGGTACTTGCCACTTCACTATACTACATCGGTCAGGTACACTGCCTGGTGGGGATTGCAAGCTTCTCAAGATCCCTTGAGAGGTAAAACCTACTGCGTAGGTCGCAAACCACACATCAAGTTTTTGGCGCCGCTGCCGGGGAATAATTATTGCTTAGGTTGAAATTTTATTTTTAATTAGGTCTACTCACTAGATTCCTTTCTATTGAGATTTTATTTTATTTTATTTTTCTAGGTTTTCTCTAGTCTATCTTATTCTTTGTGCTTTTGTTCGTAGTTTCCTATTACTTCTTCATGAGTAATATTGATCATTTGATCCCTGTTATTCGTGTTATCCATCGTAGGAATTTCTAACTACCCAATCTGCCCCCTATTGCTGAAAACGAAAACCCACCAAATTTGTCACCCGATTATCACTTTAACAACAGTTCTGATATGGACGAATCTGACCAAGATACCGACCATGAAAATGGCCCTTTTTATTATTCGTCGGATTCCGATGAGGACTTAGGCGATGGGGAAGTGATAGATGATCCTAAGGGAGAAGAGGAAGATAACCTTCTCAAGTATGTTGACCCTAGAACGAAGATTGAGAAAGATAGTTTGTTTAATATGCAATTTCCTTGTAAAATTGGATTTAGAAGCTTTGACGCCTACCTTAACTCATCTTTACCAATGACCATAATTTCGCGTAATGAATACAATAAAATCATGGTAAATGGGTTAGAATATCAAGGGGATAATATTGTTGCCAGGGCTAAGACATTGTACGTGTTTGTAGGAAGCTTTGCCTATCAAGTGGATTTTATGATTATGGAGGATCTAGGAGAATTTATTGATAGTAGCTTTACCCAAGTTGTGTTTGGGAAACCCTTCAAAAGGCTAACCAGGTTAGATGAGAAACTGAATGAAGGGTTAATTACATTCTCAGACGGGGATGAAGATTTTGTCTACCAAATGCCCCGTGCGCACCCTAGGTTTAAGGATTTCTCTACTGAGAGATGTAATAGGCTTCCCCCTCATGGCATATTAAGTGAAAACGATATAAGGAAAGGGCTCAAATATCCTCATGAAAAGAATAAGAGGTATTATCGCGGATGTTTAGAGCTAAGTGATGACTATAAGAGAGATGAGGCAACAATTAGGTGGCTCACACTTGGATACATGAGCATTATTGACACTAGGTAAAGTGACTTTGAGTCTAGCTACAAGACTCGTTAATAAAGAAAAGCGCTTCTTGAGAGGCAACCCAAGCTTTATTTGTTTTGTTTGTTTGTTTATTTGATTTTATTTGTTTCCGTATGTATGTTTTATTTTTATTATTTATGGTTCATGTTTCAAATTACATTGTGAAAATGCTTTATTTTGTTTTTAACTTCGTCTTAACTACATATAAAGGTATTTTGCAAAAGATAAGTGTAAGGGAAATTTAAATTTGTTTATAAGAACGAATTGAACATGAATCGTAACAATATAAAATGAACATACATATTAGTATTTGTTTGAGTCAAATGCTTATATCCAGTCATAATGAAATTTTGCAGGATTCCAGGAATTAAGGTATTTGTTTTTCCAGAAATTTTCCGGAAACTAAACATGAAAATTCTGTCAGACCAGTTCTGACGGCGTCAGGCATTATAACCTGACGGGGTCAGGCACTAATTCCAGAAAGTTTTTTTTTGAAAGTTTTGTTTTTTTGACGGGATTATGAAATTTACTGCATCTTTAACTCCAGGAATCTGCAAACATTCATTCCACAAGCATTATATCCTTATATAGATTTTACCGCCGATTTTACGCAAGGTTTGCTTAGATTGTTTTCTCAGGTTTAACATATTATATTGGAAAAGAAGATGACATGGAATCAAGCTTTTGGCGCTGCTTTAATCTTGAAGATATTACATCATCTTGGAAGAAGATCTAACCATGTTACCACACGATCCACACCAAACGAATCAGGGGAGTATTTGTTTCATTCTTTCATTTTCTTTACTTTTACATTTTTTTTAGTGAACATTGGGGACAATATTCGGCTTAAGTGTAAGAGGGGGGGGTGTAAATGAAGACACCTTAGAGAATGCTATTACGCTTGATTTTTGTTTGTTTAATGGTAGATGTGTAATAAAACTGAGAGGAATATTTGTTAGGGCAATTTTAGCGCCAAATTTAAAACTTTTTATAACATATAGGAGTGAAACTTTAGGCATAATAAGCGTCTCATGGATAGGGAATTGTATTACTAGCACAAAAACCGTACCACTCAAAATTTATGAATAAGGTAGTGACCATCCGAGTGTTAGATTAATTGACTAACGCGCTAGCGATCTAGTTTATGACTTAGTGACCATCCGTTATGCAAATAACGCGCTAGCGATCCAAGAAGTGCACTAGTGACCATCCGTTAGTTGAAGCGTCAAGGACTCGCGCTAGCGATCTACCAAGTTTATTTAGTATGCTTGTTTGTGTACCGGTAGTATTTAGATTCTAGAATTTGCGTTAGTGACCATCCCAAATCCACAAGTGAGACTACATTCGTGTAGTTAGATCTACTACATGATAAGAGGCATTAGGATAAACCCCTTGTTTTACACCTGTATTATAATTACATTGACTTCATTGGTCAAGTAATTTTCCCACACCCTTAGCGTTGTACTCATTTTTAGTACACGATACCCCTAGTACACCCCTCAGAGCCTATCTTTTCATTTCTAACTTTAAGCATTTTACTTAAAGGAAGAATTTGTTTACAATCCACCCCAAATGTACACCCAAATCGCCTTAGCCTACCTTGTATGCACTCATCTTTAGTGCATTATTGTGACAATATTTGTTTTATCCCTTAGTTAATTGTCTTATTGATTACATGGTTGCTAAGTCGAGTCATATCTTGTACATATTGTTTTGGGACGATTGGGACTCATGGGAAAAGTACTAGTGTAATGGAGTAATGGGGAAGAATATCATTTATTACACCCATATGTACGTTAATGTTTTAAAGTACTCCAAGTTTTCAATTATCTTAATTCGAGTCATTAGAATAGTTACTTGTAAAGTATGTAAAAGTTCAAGTGTAAGGGGAGAACCGAGGCCCCTATGATGTATTACTTTGGATGGTAGGGCACGATTGTATGAAGAAAAAAAATCGAGAAAACAAGAAAAAGAAAAAAAAATGGAAAAAGAAAGAGAGAAAAAACATATGGACTACCATCCCGTTTCCTTTTATGTTTATTTATGTTTTCGTTATTTTCTTATTAGCTTAAGTTGAGTCGAGTCTTGGCTTAGCAACGCCACATTGTGCATGTATTTGATCAAGATAGTTAACTCGCCACCAATAAAAATATCCTTTATTCCAACAAACCGTGTTTATCATATCCCTACACCTAACGTTACAACCCTTGAAAAGCCCTCTTTGATAGTTTATCTTACGCCTAGTGGGGGAGGTTTTTCATCCTTTCCCAAGCCTATGGTAATCTATTTGCTAAGGGGCTAGTGTATGATTTTCGTGCTTTTTATGACTAGGGTGGAATAACTATTTGTTGTAATTATTTTTATATTAGTGTTAAATAACCCCTAGCTCATATTTTGCTTGGAATAAAAGTGCATTTGCTTGAGGACAAGCAAATCTCAAGTGTAAGAGTATTTGATGAGGCGAAAAGTGTTACGATTTTAGGGGGTCATTTAATCCCTAAATCGTTAATGATCAAATATTGCCTTAAATCGTTCCTTTTGTCATTTTAGGTACTTTCAGAAGGAATTATGGAAAACATTGCATTTTGGACGTTTTTGGAGCATAAAAGTGAAGAAAACGACAAAGTCTCAAATCATGTTGGAATTCCTACCTGACGGTGTCAGGCTTTGGATGCTGACCCCGTCACCTGAAGACAAAAGAGTGGGATTCAGACTCTACTAGATGACCAAGGAAGGATTCAAGATGTTTACACTTGACGGCGTCAGGTGTTACAAGGTCCAGGCCGTCAGGTGTTAAGTTAAAGAGAGACGGCCCAGAAGGTTTTAAAGGCTGACGGCGTCAAAAGTAGTTCTAGGTGATCCGACAACCCTAGACACGGCGAGTTGACGGTGTCAGGATTTATAACCTGACGCCGTCAGAATGTATTTTCTATATATACTTTAGGATTTTTCTTCATTAAAGTGTGTAACTTTTGGGAGAACTTTATGGATAAACCCTAGGTCAAATTTTCTGCCTTTTTCAAGGGTTTTTCACCCTTGTTTCATCCATGATTAATTAAAGATAAGTCTTCCATCAAATCATTCAATATGTCTATGTGTTGTGTGATTATAACTTATGCTTGTCTTTCAATTAACATGCTAGGCTAGGTTTCTCTTGTGTTTGCTTAGATCTAATGAAACCTAGCTATTGATTACTTGTTGTTGGTTTGTTGTTAATTATTGTGGGTGGGTGATGTCGATGTTAGGCTTAAGAAAACTGGCTAACTTCCAATTGGTGACTTGCTTGAACGTCTTAAGAAACATGAATCGGATGTGTACTACGATTATTTGGTTGTATTTAATGCATAAGCAATTACTAGTGATTTCATGGTTTGGATACTAAACGTTTCGCTATAGAATGAAGTTTGCGCTTATAGAGTTAGGGAAGATCGTACACGGCCCTACGAATGGTATTAAGGAATACAACCCGTCATCCACACAATTGTAACAAACCAATTAACCGGTAAAAGATAGCTAGGGAGTAATGAAATCTAAGTAAACACACTTTTCTCCATATTAGTTTCACAACCACTTTTATTTTCTTGTTATTTTATTTTATTTGCATTAGTAGTTATTTGGGTTAGTTGACTAGCAACTAATTCCGCCCACTCTTCCAAATACCCGAGATTTTTACTTGCTTTCCATAAAATATAAAAATACAAAAAGAATCATCCCTCACCCTTAGACCTAATTAGAGTAGTTTTCAATCCTAACGACACTATTCCCCGAGAGAACGATCAATCCCCCGGTACTTGCCACTTCACTATACTACATCGGTCAGGTACACTGCCTGGTGGGGATTGCAAGCTTCTCAAGATCCCTTGAGAGGTAAAACCTACTGCGTAGGTCGCAAACCACGCATCAACAAGGCCTGTAGCAAATGGGTTTTCAAATAATCAAGGTCATATCATAGATTAAACATTTGATTGGATATGTAAAATTGTATGCTATCATGTTAATTCCGGTAGCCACTAATTAAATCGAATAAACCAAATGACACCCCGACACTTTCCCTCATTATATGCATTAGAAATGAGTATTAGATAACATGTACCCTTATGTCTATAGGAGTAAAGGAAGTGGCCCTCCCTAATACTGCTATCCATAAATGTCCACGGCCTTGATCCATTAATCCGCTGTGTACGCGTGTTATATTACTTGTTAATATGCTTAAATTCTAACATTAATTCCTTTTCTTGAAAGGACTGGTCGTGATCAAGGGGCTGATTTTGAGTTCTGATTAATGTAAAGTGTTTGTTTTGGAAACCCGATTGCAACTATAATTGACGTGTAGATCAATTTGTGAGATCATCAGGCTTCATCTTATTCGATTGCTATGTTTTGTGTTGCACTTGCGGAAAAGATGTCGGAATATGGAAACATATAGTACGTGGGTGTTAATTGGTCGGGTAAGATGATGAAGAAAATAGATAAACTACTTTGGGGGGGGGGGCATAGTTGTAAATTTAAATTCTTGTTCCGTAAATTTTCAGGATGTATAAAAAAGTTTCGTGATTTATCAATGCCCTTTTTTAACCTCTCCGGATTGGATAAATTGAAAAATGCACATTCGTTATTTCTTGGGTTCTAGTGAAAATGTTAACATCTTTTAGAAACGACAATATCACGATCTTACAATATATGACAATATCACCCTTTATTTTATTTATTTATTTATTATTTTATTATTTTATTATTAATTTTTTTTTTTATTTTTTATTTTTTTTAACTGAAGGGGTGTTTGTTTCGGCAAGCTTATAGCTTATTTGATTTCGGGCTTATGTTTCATAAGCTCAGCCTTTGTGGTTTATTTTAAATCTTTTCGGCTTATTAAAGTTTTTTATGTTATAATAATCTTATATAAGCTGAAAAGTTTCAAAATAAGCCACAAAATATGAGCTTATGAAACATAAACGCAAAACCAGATAAGCCATAAGCCGGCTATATGAGCCGAAACAAACACCCCTAAATCATAGGATTATTTGCCACCCATGGTTGAAACAAATTACATGTTCGAAGTGTTCGAAGTAATAGCACATTGGCTATAAAAAGGTACTCCCTCTGTCCCATATTAAGTGTCCACAATGGAATCTTGGGATGTCCCAAATTAAGTGTCCATATTGTATTCCAACCAATGAGATGAGATTTTAGTGAGTAAAAATGATATTTGATTGGTGGCGAGTGTAGTTAGTGGAATTTTCTAAAACTTTGTGCATTTTAAAAGTGGACACTTAATATGGGATGGAAGGAGTATTAAGTAAGGCAGATTGCAAAACTCTGACTCAAGATGACACTTATTTTGAATTTGACTTACATTGATGGTATACTGTTTAAACTAGAAATTTATTATTATTATTATTATTATTATTATTATTATTATTATTATTATTATTATTATTATTATTATTATTATTATTATTATTATTATTATTATTATCTTTCAATATTACACTCCTCACATGTAAAAAAATTCTTATAGACTCTTACACCATCATCTAGATCCCTTTATTTACCAATTCGATGCTTTTGATTTCATAGGAGTCACAACTAAAATTTATTATGAAATAATTTTGTTAACTTAAAAATTTAAGAATCGAAATTTTTAAAAATTTATACATGTAGCAAAATTGATATCAAGTAAAAGAAGATTAAATTTTAAGATTTTTTATATAAATTGCTTAATAATTTTTAGTTTTTTTACCTTGTAAAAAAAAAAAAAAAAAAAAAAAAAAAAAAAAAAAAAAAAAAAAAAAAAAAAAAAAAAAAAAAAAAAAAAAAAAACCTTGTATATATATAAATTGTGTAGTTGTTTTGTTGTTGGCGGTGATGTTATTGATGCTAGTGTTGTTGCTGATGTTGGTGCGAATGCTAAAAAAATTAAATGTTTTTTTTTTTTTTTTTTGTTATTATTTTTTTTTAGTGGTGTTTGACAAACTAGCTGTAATTGTAGAATAAAGGTGTAAAATGACATAAATGAACATACTAATAACAAACCCAATATAAATATGATTAAGAAATAAAAGGGCAAATCGGTAATTTTGAGAAAAATACTCTCCAACATGTTTTTAAAATCTGTTCATTCAACTTATTTTTTAGAACTTATTATTCTAAAATAATCCACAATTTTTGGCATTCAAGAATTAATTATTTCTTTTAAGTGACATTTTTTAGCAAAATGATTTTAATATCTTATAATCTTTAGTAATCTGCTAAACATATTGATAAATTGAGAAAATATGAGTATAGAAAATATACGTTAATTAATAAGGAGAGACAAATTGTGTTAAACGTGAAAAATTATAGCAGAAGTGAGAAATGATTTGTCAAGAAAGAGAAAACATTAATTACCTTCGTACTATTTCGTAATACTTTGCAATTAACTCGTAATATATCATTTTTTTTTTAAGTTATAAAGTGTAAAATCTTCCATAACAAATAAATTACGATATTTTGCTAAACAAAGTGTAAAAAAGAAAAACTTTAACAAAAATTAAACAAAATGGACAACAAATTAAAGAGGATAAAAAAATACGTCTATTGGTAATTTGTTTGATGAAAACCTTAATAAAGTTACATATACATGAGATCAAAAGACGATAGTTGTATTATTCGCATGAAAGAGAGTGTTCTCGATAGTTAAAATGACACAAGTAATAATTTGCATTTAAAGTGATGACAATCTCGTCATTTCACAAAAAAAGTCCTAGTTTCAACAAAATATTGTAGCTATTTGCAATTCAAATAGTTAAGATCATCCGTAATGGATGTCAATCAGTAACACTTGGTCACTCACCCTCACCACGATTGCGATCACACTTTACCTTATTACACTTCCAATTGAAGACACGTCCAACATGGGTTTTTTTGCAAGGACTTGGTCAATTGTACGACCAAGTCGTGTGAGTTCTTGTGTGTGTGGCTGTTTCTATTAAATGGTTTTTGAAGGGTATAGTTGTTTTTAAGTGAGGTATGGTTTTTTGTGATTACCGTGGTCGCCTTAATACAGTAAGTTGATTGTAGAAATCGAAAAATGAGTTGGCGCTAATATGACGCCGTCATGTGTGCTCCTTATTACACTTAATCTATTACACTTAGTGTATGATACAATTATACATTTTGGTTCATACTGATATTCTCCAACTTGACCCAAGTACTTCGCGGCGAATATAAACGTTCTAGGACCAGTACCTTGTGCAATCAAACTTTTGTTATGTGTTTTCACGAGAGTGTAAGCAAAGTTGGACTTATCCAAGTAGGGATTTCTTTTTAGAAGATGCCCATTCGATCACTTACACTCGGACAATACGAAATAAAAGTAAATGTGAGTAACACTTTCGAGGATTCTTTTAACCTCAAACACACATTTGAAAATTCCTTATGGAAATTATATAAATAGGATACGCTATAGATGGAGCAACTTACACATTCACGAAACAATAGGACACTGACAAATATTTGGATAATGCGCAACTTTTTGTACACGTATAAGATTTTTGGTTTAATTTTTGTTAGATTAGTTTTGGGTTAATTAACCATTAACTAATTAGTTTTACAAAATTGTATATTTTAATTCAAATGTATTAAAAAAAACATAATTAAATTAAATAATCGCAATTCTTAGTTAACACAATAACATTAGAACCTATTGTATCATTGATATAAATAGCAGACAGAATTTAAGATATGATTCTGATATATATCAAGAAAAATACATGGTAAATTTTTATAACAAAAAACCAAACAATTGATAAACACAAGAAGAAGAAAAAAAAACAATTTGTATTAAAAATTAAAATTAATGTATGAAAAATTAAGATAATTAAACTGTTTGGTTTTAACAACATTTTAGTACCACGAAGATGGCTTGCCGGCTTGTTGGGAATTATATTTTTGAGTTGATAAGACAAAACATATGAAAAATGAAGAACTTAAGAAGACAAAGGAAGAATTCTTCAAATGATGAAGAATGAAACACAAGTGACTTGCTTGATATAGAAGATTTTACTTATTAGTCCTTTGTAGTCTTTTGTAACCCTAATCCTCTAGTATATAAAGAGGACAAGGGACGTAGGTTTTATGTGTTTCAAGATGTAAACACCAAACGTGTGTTTGTGTGGGAAACCTAGGCGTAGGATTTGGGAAAACGACTAGGATTTAGTCTTGTTTAGCCTTAAGGATCTTATGATTCCCTGTTAGTGTAGCTAACACGTTCTACCATTGATCAAGGTAGAATTGGGGTTATTTATTGTAACTGTAGTTGTTAGAGATGATGACGAAGTAAAAAACTTAGACAATAACATTGATGTTTATATATTCCATTGTGCATTCATGTTTGTCTTTGTTATTGTTAATCCCTAGTGCTCAAAACGATCCATGGAGTTATCCTAAACTCCACAATTGGTATCAGAGCTCGGGGAGCTCGTTACATAGGGATTTACAAGGTTTTTAGTCGAATAATGAAGAAGAAAATCGACTTTGTTTTCAAATTTTCGTAACTTTTTGCAGTGCTGTTTTGAAAAGGCGATTTCTCATTCGTTAACCTTTCGATCTGGCTGAAATTTTTTACTGAAGGTTCTCTATACATCGAGGTATATTCTCATCGGAGGGATCTTCGATATGAGCTTTCAATAAGAAGATTTATTTTTTCTAAAAGTCTGCTGCAGAAAACTGAATTAAGTTGATTTTTAGGGATTTTAGGCTTTCGTAATTCATGATTTTCTTATTCTACTGATTGTTTTCTTCATGGAAGTTGGTTTTAATTCATGCCCTAATCTTGTGAACAAAGAAAGCAGCTTTGGATTATGTTCTAATCGCTTTTAGGTTTTGTGACTCTAAAAAGTGTCACTAAAGACTAAAAAGCGTCGTCTGGATACTTAAAAAAAAGGCATCCTTAAAAGATAGTTAGAGTTTCATGGTATTCATTCAATGATTAAAGCTAGTTACGAAAGCTGCTGAACTAGTACGTACTACTCCTGCTCTTGGTTTGTGTTGAAACTGATACTTGGTGCTAATATTAAAGCTAGTTTTGGTGAGTTGAATTAATATTCAATGATGAACCCTAGTTTTGTATTTTACTGGTTGTACTTTGTTGCTGCTGCTGTTTATTTATAAAGGGGTGTGCACTATTGTTCATTCTTTTGAAACCCTAATCGTTGGGAAGGTTACGAAAGTGAGGGGAAGTAAAGGAGGTACGCTTATTGATTTTTGAAGTAACTCTACTCCTTTTAAGATTGAGGTTACTGGTCTCTGAATAATTCCACCCCTCATAATAATGAGTTGATGCTGCTAGCTATATTTGTTCATTAGTTACAGCTGCTAGTTGATTTCATGTTACAACTGCTCTCGTAAGCTATTGCTTCCAGTTGATTATTTGTACTGCTTAATGAAAAGTTCTTACTACTCTTTGACTGGTTAGTACTGCTCGCATGTTGTTTGTATTGCTCTCATTAACAGGTTACTACAACCAGTTAAATATTCATACTGCTTACAGTAACTAGTACTGATGCGTTCATGATTTATATTGGTACTGCTGCATACTGGTTATTATTTGGATCATGGGAGTTGTCTTAGAGTATACAATTAAACATGTCTGTTTGATTCTTGGAGTATACAAGACTTAGATTAAGTAATTCATTCATGATATGAGTTATGCAAGAGTTTAGTTCAAGCTATTTGATTTGTACGGTTTGGAGTTTCTACTGCTTATTAACCAATTAGTGCTGCTCGTTGGTTTATTATGTTTTGTTCAATATCAGAACATGTTATTGGTTTTTAGCTGATTGTTGGAATGTTTCTTGGACTGTTTGATATGGGGACGACATACTCAAGATTGGTTGGTTTCTGGATTTTTGGAGATATTGGAAACACGCACAAGAAGTTTGTTTTGGAATTCAGTTTGTGACCTAATGTTTATTGTTCAGTGATTATCATTATGGGTCAAGGTTCGTTTCAAGTAGTTATCGTGGTTAAGGGGAAGACTTTACTTTTTACATGGTTCCTACTTATCAACCAACGAACTGATCTTCATTGTTACTACTGCATGGTCACAAATATTATTGTAGTCATTTTTTATTAGCATTCTTGCTGCTATGTTCGTTCATGGATGGTACTACATGGTGTTCGTTGCTAAGGTGGTTTGTTATTTGAAAAGTTCTTATGGTTACTACATGCACCATTCGAGGGAAAGGTTTTTACAACTGCTAGTTGTTATTATTACTACTGGTTTAGATTTCTTTTTTCTTGAGTTCATTTATAGTAAGCTTTTTGGTGTTCTTCATGGAGGGTAATTCGAGACATTGGAAGACTGGATTGGAGTTATGATAGTAGTTCGTGGTTGTCAAGATCAAAGTTGCATCTACTTAGCGTCTCCTAGTGGAATATGATAAAAAGGGGAAGAAGTACTTTGAAGCTTTGCAACTTGAAGATCCTTGGTGGTATAGCTTGGATTAACGGGAAGTCGTTATCTTTCATATATTTTAGCTTCAGGGGAAGTTCGTGCTTATTTGGTTTTGTCATTATCAACTAGGGAAGATTGTTGGGAATTATATTTGAGTTGATAAGACAAAACATATGAAAGATAAATGACTTAAGAAGACAAAGGAAGAATTCTTCAAATGATGAAGAATGAAACATAAGGGACTTGCTTGATAAAGAAAATTTTACTTATTAGTCCTTTGTATTCATTTGTAAACCTAATCCTCTAGTATATAAAGAGGACAAGAGACGTAGGTTTTATGTGTGTCAAGATGTAAAAACCAAAGGTGTGTGTGTGTGGGAAACCTAGGCGTAGGGTTTGGGAAAAACGCCTAGGATTTAGTTGTGTTTAGCCTTAAGGATCTTATGATTCCTTGTTAGTGTAGCTACCACGTTCTACCATTGCTCAAGGTAAAATTAGGGTTATTTTTTGTAACTGTAGTTGTTAGAGATGATGACGAAGTAAAAACCTTAGACAATAACATTGATGTTTATATATTCCACTGTGCATTCATGTTTGTCTTTGTTATTGTTAATCCCTAGTGCTCAAAACGATCCATTGAGTTATTCTAAACTCCACACAGCTTTACGCTTGTTAGTTACTGCTAATGATATACAGATATATATATATATATATATATATATATATATATATATATATATATATATATATATATATATATATATCTATTATATATGTTATTAATATATTGTACTATAGTATATATACTAATGTGATATTATAAGATATATATATATATATATAGTATATATATGTATATATATATGTAATATGGTATATATATATAATATATGTATAATATATATATATATATATAACTATAATAATCTAAATGTATATATATATATATGTTATATATCATATTACATAAAATAATGTTATATATATATAATGTATAATATAATATATATATATATATATATATATATATATATATATATATATATATATATGTTTAAATACTATTATTAATGTTATAAATACTAAATATTATAATATAATATTATTATATATTATAATTATACTATATATATTGTCTTTTATACATAATATATGTTTTAATATAACATATTAATATTATTAAATATAACGATATATAATATATATTACATATTTATATATATAGTCATAAACATATTATTCATATATATACATTATATATTATTATAAATATAAAAATATAATAGCATTATATATTTAATACTATTATAATATATTATACATATATTATATATATATAATATATAAATAATTATATATAATATATAATATATATTAATATATAATAAGTATATAGTATATATATATTATAAATATTTATATATACCATATAATTATATATAGTATACATAATATTATTATATATACTATATATTATATTAACATTATTATATATATATATAATTATATATGGTTATATATATATTATTTATTATAATAATTATAAAATATATTAATAATATATGTAATATAAGTAATATAATTATGTATAATTATTATTATATATTTATAATTGTATCTATAATTTATATGAAATAAAAAAAATATATAAATTATAAAATATAATAACAATATTATATTACCATTAATATAATTTAATATAATGATTTTTCATATATTAAAATATATATATTTTGATTATTCTTAATTTATATATATATAAAAATAATAATAAATAAATATATATATATATATTATAATTATATTATATTACGTTATCTATATAAATTATTATATATGAATCTATATATAATATATATATGTATAGTAATATATATGTTATATATAAATATAGTATATGTATATATAATTATATGTTATATATATATGTTATTATTAGTATATATATGTTTTATATATAATACTATATATATATATTATATAATATATATATATTAACTATATATATTATCATATTAATAATAATAATTTATGTATAATATATTAGTATATATGATTAATCTATATATATAGTATAAGATATTATGTAATCTTATATAATATATATATATATATATAACATATTTATATATTATTTATAATAGTTATATATATATATTATTATAATTATTTAAATATATTAAATTTTTATTATTTATATATATTCATAGATATTATTATATATTATATTTAATAATCTATAAATAATTTATACTATTATATTAATATATATATATTATATATTATATGATAATATGGAAATCTATATAATATATATAATAGTTATTTATAATATATGTATTATTATATATATAGTTATTATATATTATAATTATTATATATTATATAATATATTATATATAATATAAATATATTAATATAATATTATAAATATAATGTATATATGTATATTATGTATAATATAAGTATATATTATATAATATATAATATATTATAAATATTTTATATTATATTATATTAATATATGTAATATATTATTTGTAATAAGTT